>VDFB02365244.1:0-47060 GCA_007258455.2 Sequoia sempervirens
AGATTAGCTTCTATTTCATTGCATGTATCTTTTTTATGCTCTATGATTTTCCCCCTCACACATTCTGGCACACTTGGTGGGACCATGGTCCTCAGCACTAATAATTTCATGAGCTAATTTTGAAGTTATAGGTCCTAGAGGTGATCTAGAAAAATATTCACTCACAAGTTCCAAAAAAAATTTGTATGTGATTTCACGGAATTGGCGTAGTTGACTTTGTTTCTAGTGCACTTGACATTGTTTATTGTGCTTCTAACATTTCTTTGTGCTTCTATCTTATGACAAAGAGCACTTTTGATTTTTTTTAGCACCTTTTCCTTTTGACAGAGGCCGCACTTGATTGTGTTTTTCTTGCTTTTTCTCTATTAGGCTTTTGTCTGAAAGTTGAATGTTATATTTCAATTTATCGCATTAACAATTTTTCAATCTAGGTGTTTGATAGGTATCAATGTGTATTTTTGCAGGATTTGCAGAAGCATAATTTATTTTTATCCACAAATGATTAACACATTTGTTACACGAAAGACGAACGGTCAAAGAGTTTCAAATATTCAACGTTTTTTAAGTTAGAAATCCTTCATTTTGGTGCTTAAAAAGAATCCTACAAACAACACATGTTTTATTTAAGTGCTCTAAAATGAATCATTTTCAAAGCTTTCTTAAGTTAGGAGAATTTTCATTTTGTGCTTAAAAAGAACCCTACAAACAACACATTTTTTATTTAAGTTCTCTAAAATGAATCATTTTCAAAGCTTTCTTAAGTTAGGAGAATTTTCATTTGGTGCTTAAAAAGAACCCTACAAACAACAAATTTCAATTTAAGTGCTCTAAAAATAACTCTTTCTAAGATTTCATAGTTAGAGAATTTTCACTTGGTGCATAAAAATAACAACACAAACAAACAATTCAATTGGTTCTTTAAAAAGGTTTTTTAGCTTTCAAACTAAACACTTGAAATGTTTGATTTTATTTTTGTTGACCATAATGATTTCCTTTTGTTGACGCATGCTCGCATTCATTTTTGTTGACCAAGTAAGACCAGGATCTAGGAACACTCAAATTTTGGGCTTAAAAAAATGACCAAATCATTCTTTGTTTTGCACATTTGTTATAGTATTGAATGATATCAATAACACTTACATTGGATTATTTTAGAAAAGAACTGTTGATATCATATTCATGATTTTTTTGGGGATAACACTGTTTGAGGTGCTTCAAAATAATCAAATTTCTATGAAGTATATTTTGTGCATTATGTGTTTGGAAACTAGGTGTTTGTCTTCTCCCCCTCACACCTTTTGGTGATCTTGGATGAGCGAAAATATCTTAAGCTTCACACTTTTATTTTCAAAGCATACCTTTTTAGAGAGCCTTCCTTTTGAGTCACATCTCGCACTAGAGAACTCAAAGGCAACCCAGGCGGTACTCTCATTTTGGACTACTATATAAATTATTGTAGGTGCGAGGAAAGTTCTCACCCACCAGGCAATGTTGTTTTATACAGACTAATGTTTCCCCCAGTATCTATGTGATGCGTTAAAACCCGAAAGGGTTGGGGGGCCTCTTAATTGAGTGAATTGCTGCATGTATAGACATCTAAAACTAATAATCCTAAAATGTTACTAAGATCCAAATTCTTGTAGAAGCTATCGCTTTTGTCCAAATCATACTTTGAAGTGGTACATCAGAATTTACTTATGAGAAGTTACTTACCAAGTCCAACTTATGGTTGAGTATACAAAGCCTCTCCATTTGTTGCATGTAAAATAATCCCTTCAAGGCATGAGGTAAGCCCACCCAGGAAGAAGTTCCTATCCCTAGGGTGTACTTTGTTTTCACAAAAAATTGCCAAATCTGTTCAAATATCAAACAATGTGCTTGAATTTAAAATGAACATATCAAAAGAAACACTAAATATTATGGTTGAATTATAAACCCTTTGACTTAGTGCATGCTTTTAAAAGTATCCCTATATTTGCAATCCTTAAGGATCTCCTTAAAGGTTTCTGAATATTCAGGATTTTATTTCAAGCTACATTGGCTCAAAGTAAACATTGGAAACTATGGCTTGGGTATCGTGATTTCATAGGTTAAATCCATAAACATATAGGTCACACAAGTACATGCATTTTAGAGTCAGTCAAAGACTGTTGCATCACTTGCCACATCTAGAAACGAATCAATACATCTAAAAACTATAAGAAAAACATCAACATTGCTGTCAAATACTAAAACTAGAAGAAAAATTTGAATAGAGGCCACTTTTGCTACTATTTCTAGTGCTTTTGACTAAGACCTAGTTGTACTTGAGAGAAAAAGGCTTACTTTTTCTCTCTGTCCCACAAATTCCATTGATGAAAAAATATTGCATTTGACAAAACCTATGCACTTGATGCAAAAACTAGTGCACTTGCTCTTTTTATACCACAATTAGCAAACATTTCCCAATGCACTTGCTAGAAATATGCTCCCAATTGCCAAAATAGCTCTCTTTTAACTGAGTAATTCACCACATTGGACAAAAACATATAGAGGATACACTTGAAATTTCTATGCACACTTGCTTTCCAAAATTCAACGCACTTGACAACAGTCTGCTTGTAGTTGACAAACTTGGTCACTTTTGCTCATAGTTTGCCACTTTTTCTTAGAAACCATCAATATTGCTCTATCTTGCTGATAATTAGGAAAATAGTATGAAGATGGTTACAAGATCCTTATTCAAACAAAACAATTGGAAACCTAAATAGATCATATAGTCCTTCATCCATATTCAAACTCCATCCTACTTTTGGAAATCAAAATCAAACCAAAGAAACTTGGATTATTACCTCACTCACACTTCTAAGATACCAACAATTACTTGAACCTCATGGCTAGTTCAAGTAAGCTTTTCCGCAACATATCCTTTAGAAGAAGAACTGAAATATCAATCCAGGCCTCTCGACATTTTGAGTTATAAGAATATTGTCAACCCAAAATAGCACTAAAAACTTAGGGTCTTGAGCTTCATAAAAACCATATCAAAACATCAAAACTTTCACCATATGACCATTTGGTGACTAGTTGCTCTAGTTCAACAACCAAACCTTATAGCACCAATCCTACAACCAAGTCTCACACACATTGAAGGTGAAAAAATAGATATCATTACAGTTTAAGGAACTTCATATTTGATAAGAACGAAACACCAAACTATTGGAGAAAAATAGCAAACATCTTAGACAAGGAGGAAGAGAAAGAAAACCTAGTAGCTAGAAGACCCGTGTTACCACCCCCTGCATGGAAACAGGCATCTATCCTTCATGATCTCTGGAAAGAGAAAAATCTTTAAATGAAAATCCATATTCTTCATTTTAAAGAGGCACCACAACTCAAGGTATATCAAGAGACGTGCCTTGAAAATTTACCACAACTGGGACACCTTGGTAATAAATCATTACGCTCACTCTTCAAGGGTTGAACTAGACTGGTATATCCAATTTAGGCATGTATTTCCACCTCCCACTTTACAATAGACACCATCATAGTTAGGGGTCACAAAATGTTTGCAAAAGCATGGAAATTGTTTATGACAACCATGTGGTCACAACATAGAAAGAACATGGAATCCAACAAAAGGAAACACTACTATACCACCGATAAAAACCACAAATGACAGAAGTAACCCATGGGGATATAAACCAAGTAACCTTATGATAGGACATTGAGCATCATAACATCTCCCTACAACATGTCAAAATCAATCTATTACCCAAATCACTCTTATCAAGGGTCACAACATCAAGTAGGGCAACAACATCAAGGGTTTCAAAATCACCATCAAGGAATAAGTCTAGAACATTGAATTTCCCTAAATGAAATTAAGAAAAAGATTGAAGAACTTGAATGAAATCAAAATATAATGAATCCCCAATACCATGTTCAACATCTAAATATTTCATATCCACAACAAACGAACATCATTTCACAAACACCTCAATTATACACCAATAAAAATTCCAATATCATCAAAACATTGATTCATATCAACAACAAAATCATCAACCACAACATCAAGTGAATCAACAATAATGGTCACAAAATCAAAATCAAATCCATCAACAATATCAACCTTCAAATTAGGAAATTACATCTCAAAATCGATCTCCACGACAACCAACCTTACAATCAAACCATACTACTAAACGTGAGTACACTCCTTTAGGGGAGCTAATTGAGGGTGTGTTAAACCAATTAGTTAATGCCAAACTTATTACACTTTGAAAAATTTCATGAAGTGGTGAACCTAGCATCAAATTCCCATCGCACGATGACAAGATCTATTGTAAATACCATGGAGTAAAAGGTCATGATGCATAAGAATGTGTTACACTCAAAAATATCATCCAAGACCTCATTGATCAAGGAGAAATAGCTATTGAAGATGAAATTCAAGATCCATTTGCTAATGACCAAATTGACAATATCTCAAACTCAAATGTTGAAAAAAATGATCAAGAGCTATTTATCACTGATCACATTGACAATATCTCTGCATCATCCAATGAGAAAGAGGACATACATCAAGAATTTAATCCTAATAATTATCAAACTCAATCACCCAAGTCTATAAATGATCCAATCCAAGACATATTGACATCTTAATCCCACACTTATACACAATGTAGAAAATCTAAGCCAATATCTATCACCCATATGCCCACATTTTGAGAAAATCCAAGGATCCTTTACAAGCAATCCTTTCTTTGAAATTGATCCATGTCAAGAGCATGAACCAAAGAATATTGAAGATAATACCACACAAAGTCAAGATCAATAATCCTTATCATCAAAATACTACAATGACTTGGTAGATATCTTCCAAGACATCCAAGGTTTTCCAAAATAAGAACAAATCCATACACCAAGCACACATACATCTACCCATGACATGCTTACTCCTAATGGACATATAGATGATCTTCATCCAAAACAAGAGTCTCTACTCTTGATATCATAAACAAGGAGCAAGAGTCGCCTAATATTAACATCTTTACACATGATCAAAGCACAATAGAATCTTTAGAAGTATCTGAAATTGATCAAGAAGAAGCATTCAAATTAGAAACATCCTTCGGGAAGATTGAAGACATCAAGTATGAAAATATGGAACATAGTATCTTAAAATCAGCAAAGATAATTAATAATCCTAAGCAGCAAAGCATTAGGTATACAATAGTCAAAGAAGCATCAATATATTTTGAAGGGGCATCAAAATTTGATATTTCACAAGATCAAGTTAAAGATATCAATCAAGAAGTTATCCCACATATGAAGGATCCTATCAGTGAAGAAGCTATCACCTTTGAAGATCCAAGATCCACAATAGAGCAGAGAAGGATTAGCACCTTGTTTCCAAGGTAAATTGTATCTTATTGAAAACAATTTTTTTCAACTGATGCATTATCGAGGTAGAGGATTAGGCCTACATGAACATGGTATCCTAGCACCAGTGTAGATTATTGAAAATCCTAAACATCAAGGTCTTGGTTATTCAAGAATTAAGGGATCTAAACATATTAGTAATACCTCTATAAAACTAGGGGAAACTTTATCTAATGCAAGCATCAATATAGAGAACATGAAGAATCCTTATGATGAAATTGTTACCAATGCTACAACTATCCATATCATGAATCATCATCCACATATTCTTCCACCCTCTAATTGGAACCAACAATAAGACAAAAAGCTATAGCTAAGAGAAAAACAAGTCATTGAAGCAAAATAATCAGCAAAAAAAATGGACAAGAAAGATTTAAATGGATACAAAAGAAAAAGAAAGAAAATCATCCCTATCAAACTCCCTTAGTCAAAGAAACTATGGGGAAAAATAAAAAATGGAAGTTCATCCATCAAAAAATTCAAGCAATGCAAAAGAAAGCTTCAAGAACAACCTACAAGGTATATCAAGATGTTGGTCCCAATCAAATCTCCATATCCACCTATCATTGCTCATCATCTCATGTTTGGAAAATAAAAGGTTCCAAAATATCAACCAATCCATCTGAATCTTGTATCCCTCAACATATTTCACCATCCATGATATCCATTTGATCTCACATTGACTAGGTATTGGTAGAAACTCTTTATAATAAGGATTCTAATGGAACTCTATTGTGATGTGTGCATCAAGGTAAGGTTAACTCTGGTATCAAGGAAGATAATAATTTTAAGGGGTTACATTCAAGTGCTCGTATCCTAGCAAAACAACTCCTCTAAGAAGGATATCATTGGCACATCATGACAACAACAATAACTATATCAACACTATTAGCATCTACATCAGCACCACTAGGTGGTTCAACACAAGCAAAAGATTGTCACCATGATGAAAACATGGTAAACATGCATCTTTTGTGACATGAAAAATCAATTAAAAACAAAAAAATGAAGAAAATAATCAAGAGAAAAATTGTCCTCCAATGATCTTACTATGGTGGCACTTTGCACAAGTACCATGGTGAAAACCTGGAAAATAGGCATCATGTGTAGAATCGAGCATCTATGTGCACCATTTTAGGTGGAATCATTTCAACCTATCCGCAATAAATCCAATCCATTTTTATCCAAATCCAACTTATCTTGATCTTGACAAATGTTTGCTGTAAACTTTACACTTGCTTATGGAAAACATCTTGGCATGGGTCACTATCATTGATCCTATCCTATCTAGCATTATCTGAGCCATGAGGCATTGTCCAAAAGGGAATACTCTATCCAAACATGTTATCCTATCACAAGATAATCCATCACCTACATTGCTAGAAACTGGGGGGAAAGTACTTACATCTTTCTTCAAAATAAATCTTGATCTATGTCTTCTAGCTCACATTGTGATCTAGGAATTGTCCAAAAAACAAGGTGTGCCACATGGTACCCTTCCCAATTCATCCCATCAAATAGGTATCCCACCAACACACCACTAGGGTAACCTTCAAAATAGTTCATCCCAACAACAAGGTGACTTTACCTTAAAAGATGCCAACAACATGGATTATTCCTTCATTCAAAAATATAAGATATCAACATTTGCTTGAACCTCATAGCTAGTTCAAGTAGATTTCTCACAACATATCCTCTAGAAAAAGAAGTGAAATATAAATCCAAGTTTTCAACATCTTACACCCTAGAAAAAAGGGTAAAAATCTAAAAAAATAAAAAAGATAAAAACATCATAAAAGAAAGAAAATAGTTAAGAGAAATAAAATGTTCATCGAGTACAACCACTTTGTGGTGCTCCTAGAATAGACATCATAGTGAAAAAATGGCAAACATGTTCTATATTTGAATAAGACTTGCATCATTATATATCGGTACTATCCACAACATCCACCCATTCGTCCCATAATAAAACATGTCCAACCATGGCTTGTTACTAATTAAGGAAAGTAGTCTTGTCTCAAACTAGATACAACTTCTTGAAGATAGTTGTGGATTAGATCCTTGTGTATCCAAAAAATATTTGAAAAATAAAAAAACCAA
Source organism: Sequoia sempervirens (assembly GCA_007258455.2). NCBI lineage: Eukaryota > Viridiplantae > Streptophyta > Pinopsida > Cupressales > Cupressaceae > Sequoia > Sequoia sempervirens. Next base: position 7,528 of record VDFB02365244.1, read on the forward strand.
AAACATTGAAAAAACAACAAAATAAAAAACATCTGAAAAACAACAAAATAAAAAACATTTGAAAATATAAAAAAAAACCACATTGTTGGATTATTCCTTCACTCAAATAGTCTAAGATATCAACATTTGCTTGAACCTCACAACTATTTCAAGTAGATTTCCTACAACATATCCTCTAGAAATGAAAGTGGAATATCAATCCAAGTTATCAATGTTGTTTAAAATCCCAAAAACAAGTTTATTCTTTGAGTCAATCGATCAAACTACATGGTATTTGCATGTACAATGTAGGCAAGGATTAACAACCCCTAAGGCCATAGGTCAGTCCCCATAGGTTTCTATCATGCTTTATTTCAACTTAGTGAAAAAGAGAAAAATTCAAAAGAGCATTCAAAAAATACAAAAATCCAAAAGAACATTCAAAAAATACAAAATCAAAAAACATTCAAACCAAGCGAACTATGAGCCTTTGCGTGTACAACGTAGGAAAGGATTATCTTTGATGAGCCCTTGAGGCCCTAGGTTAGTCCCCTGAAAATAACAAAAGCATCATAAAACTTAGAAAATAAAAAAGTCCTATTTCCATAATCATCACATAAACATATAAATGAGCTGAATTGAACAAGATATATAAATGAGCCGAATTGAACAAGGTATATCTCATATATATCATCATCAAAAGAGGAGAATGTTATAGTACATCATCAACAATGAAACAAGTGTGATAAAGTAATACAAAATAATACATATATACAAGGCCTTGACCGGGTCGATGAATGTATATACAAAATCATGTCTACAATATGAAGTCTTTGAGTAATAAAAATCATAAAGATAAAGTACAGATATAACACTTCCTGACAGAAAAGGGAGGACTCTATACACTAGGCTGAGGATCACCATCTGGATCTGGCTATCTAACATAATGACCACTTGAATCATCACCACCACTCAAAACACTAGGCTCTGTGAATCTTGATCGCCGATGTACATGAGGAACAAAAGCATCATACAGATTCTGATAGTATGTAGCCCTCTGTAATAACTAATCTCACTCAACATGAAGACTATCACACTCTATCATTAGAATATCCCTCTTAGTGGTGACAACCTATAACTATGTCTCGACAACAAAATGGCACCCAATTTCTATATTTTTCTCTACTCTAAATCCATCTCACTCTGCTGTCACTATGGCAAGTTGTGCATCCATGGCCTATCTCCACCCTATCTCCACAACCAACTATTCACCTCCATCCCTAGGTAGTGGAGGGGGACCTAGAACTTGTCCTTGAACTTGAGGCATCTAATCACCCTGACCACCCTATGCACCATCCTATCAGGCTCGAAGAAAGTTGCTCAAATAGAATATCAAAACATTGTCTCTCTCTACGCTAACCTATAATGTCTGCCTTGCCAACTTCAGGATCACTACCAAGATTTATGAATCTCAATGGCACAAGTTGTTCCCACCACTGATCAAAATTGAAAGTGGTTCCTAGATCCACTAAATCCATTGTCGAACCCCATCCGAATTGGGAAATTGCTCTAAACATAGCAATAGCAGCATCTCAATCAGCTTGTAGACCCCATACATAGACCTTTTTGGTTTTCCAACCGAACCGAGCCTCATATGTATCAAGAAACTGACCCTGCCTCTCTCCAAACTGCTTGCATACTTTGTTGGGTAAATATCGCTCTAGAAGGGAGTGAGTGTGACCAATCAACCATCTAGTTTGTTGATAGTATACTAGCCACTCCTGATCCTTGAGACATGCCTCACAACCCATATATGGTCTCCATATGAAGCCTGGCATATCATCAAAGACGTGATGCCAGTACGAAAGCTCCCCAGGCTAATGTAAAAAATATACATAATGATAAGAGTATAGATCACCAGCAGTACAATCATGTATACCATCAGACTAAGCAACCGTGATGTGCTCCTAGGCTCATATGTGAAGAAGAGAGACACCTACAGAAATGGATTTCCCACCACGATATGCAACTTCATGCATATCTCTATATAGGTGGGAAAGGAGACATGGACCCCATGCATATCTAGTCCCATGCTAAAACATCTCCTCAATACATAGACCCCATCCCACATGGAACTGATGAGCTCTCCTATTAAGAACAACCAAAAAATTGACATTTCCAACAAACTCTGATAAATCTATCTTAGGTTGTCGAACCTCCAAGCATCTGACACCAAGCACACACCGCATAGCATGGGTACCCTATCAAACATTATAAGTAACAATATCACCATGGATGGGTATGCAGAGAATCTCCACACATTCTTGAGGGTAATGGTGGCCTCCCCTATAGGTAAATATATTGAAGTAGTCTTTGAATGCCACCACTTCATGAGCATGGTCATCATCATAGTGTGACATAGAATGTGAGGCATATAATAAATGTGACATAGCTCAACCATATCTAGGAAATATCGCTCCAAAACATCAAAACCAATAATCAAATAAAATAGATCTCGGGATTGCTGCTCCCTTGACTATAGTGGTTTAAGGACCACCTAAAATCATTCAATACATGATATTAGGGATTCGTTGTGAACATGCAAAATGAAATGAAAATAATGAATAAACTAACTTAGGGTCCCAAAGTCACAAACCACAAATTTGTAGCAAAGGTGATGAAGTTTTTGGCAAAAGAAAAGAAAATAGGAAAATGCGAGGAAATTTAATCAAGAGCGATGAAGAGTATTAAAGGTGAGGAAATCAAAAGCGAAAAACTTTTGCAAAAGCGTAAACTTATCACAAAAATGAGAAAACCAAAAAAAAACAATCAAAAGTGAAAATTTTAAACAAAGGTGAGTTTCAAGGGTGCAAAATCAAGTCAAAAGTTTAAATTGAAGTCAAGTGCAGAGGAAAAGATCAAAAGCAAGCTTTTCAAAATGGAAAAAGTGCTAAAACCGAATCAATAGCACTAAAAACCTAAAACCTACACTTTTGACTTGTATTTTAACCATTAATTACAAGAACATGAAAAAATGAAAACAAGAATCAAGAGATTACATATCGGGGCACCGACACCTGTAGACCATTCATACTCTCAAACCATGTCTGTGTGATGTGGGGCTCCCTGAATCAACACCATAGCTCCTCGGCAACTAACAAAATGAGAAATCTAGAGGTAAGAATTCTCTATAGGATCAAAGCGCAAATAAGGTAATTAGAACCCTAATTACCTATTTTAACCCTCAAAAACCCTAATTTTTACTTAGGGAACCTTCTGAGGTTAAAATTAGGAGCTCCCACGAACATTTAAATGTGCAACGAGGGACCTATAGACTTAGTTTTTTCGTCCTCTACACAACTAAACTAAAATAAAATAGTGTCATGAACCTGACCTCAAAATCAATTTTTTTGGCCAACCTCTTGAGGGGGTAGCATAGAGTCCTAACATCATTCCACTGACCATCGGGGCATAGTGGGGCATAATTTTTTACAAAATCTTGATCTTAACATCGAATATTTGAAACAAAGCAACCAATACTTTGTCTTAAAGAGGGGAAAAATGTAGACATGTAAAGTTGACCTAACACTTATCACACATACTAAAGGACATTTTCACATTAGCGACATTATTATAACAAATATCACTACATTTCACATCAATTGCATCAAAAACCCTAATTTCCTCTATTAATTAAATAATACAACATTATTTAATTAATTCACTTTTCCATCATTTTTGACTAATTAAATAAATTCCATTTATTCAATAGTCCTTAAACCCTATTTTTTCTATTAATTGAATAATACGGTATTATTTAATTAATCCATGTTTCATCATTTTGACCAATTAAATAAATTACATTTATTTAATAAAGTCCTAATCTAACTTTATTTCATCTTGATTAGTTAAATAACACCAATTATTTAATTGCCACTAAATCACTTTATTCACCTAAGTCGATTGAATTATTAAATCATAATAATTTATTTAACTCACTTTCCCTCCAAATTTGAATAATTTGAATAAACTATTCAAATCATCAGAAAAAATCAAATCAAACTAATGCAAACTTGTTTACAAAAGTCAAACTTGATGTGCATGTTCAACTCCAAAATGAATGAATTAATTAAACATTCTCAACCACTTTCCTAATTGAGAAAATTATGATCCCTTGATTTCTCAATCTATTTCTGACTAATCAATCTATATTCCTGAACGATCAATCTATTCCTGACTGATCAATCTATTTTCTGTAACTGATCAATCTATTTCTCAATCCCATAGATTATTCAATCTATTTATTAAACCACACTAATCGTGTAAACTATTTTGCACAAATTATTCATGTCTAAATCCTCTCAACATCTTTCAAACATCGATCTTGATTCAACATTGTTTAATCTTGATTGTCCATTTCAAATTAGAATTCTATATAACAAACCTATTTCCTCACAAAAAGGATTGAATAACCAATCTATTTTGCACAACGAAGTACTACCGAGATCATAATCACCATTGACAATGCTTCAACACATTTCTTCAATCAGCACACACATCACATAAAAGCTTATCACACAAAGCAATGGAGGCTTCAAAGTGATATGAACAACTCAACATCTTGTAAACACACTCTAACATGCACTAGTAGAATTTGGAAAATATATGACTAGGTGACTAAAAACTTTATTCACAACAACTAAAAATGACTAAATTCTACTAATGTCTTACAACTCAGCTATAAATGAGTAAATAAATGACTAATTTGGTCATTGACTAAAAAAATATTTAGTCACAGAAATAAAAATCACTAAATAGTTAGTCACCAAATACAAATTAGAAAAAAAATTAAAAACACATTTCATCCAATTATTGGCATGATGTATTGCACGTGTTGATGTATTAGTGATTATTTGATTTCATTGCAAAAATATTCCTCACTTCATTTATTAGTTGCAGGTTAGCCTGGAACTAAGGTGTTTTGATCAGTTATAGCAACTACTTGCATGGGCGATAAGGATTCAAAGAGGACCTAGAGACTTCTAAAAAGGTGGGAAAGGGAAATGAATTTTGAGTTTGTTGCAATGAATTTGAAGTTAGCGAGGCCCTTTATAGCAAAGTCGGATTCGGGGATGCTCTCTACAGTGAATTCAGAGGTAATTCAAAACCCTCATTACATTAAACACAAAATATATAGCTTTCTGATTGGAAACTTACAATAGTTACAGTCTACTACTCTTAAGAATGTTCTTTTACAATATTTCCACTATTCTTCTTCATAATGTGTTTGAGCTAAATATAATAAAATTTGGGTTTCAATGCCCAAATAGAATTTCCTCAAACAATTTTGATATATTTTCACTACAAGCACAAACTATCCTTGTGCAAAGTAAACATGTGCTACATTTACCCACACATCAAGTATTTGAAAAAATATGTTTCTTGCTGCACCTTCTTGTACTTGTGTAAAAATTTCCTTTGCAATATCAAATTGACCCCTTTCAACTACTATAATGGCTGCCCCATTTACAACATAAAAAATTCTTGGTCTCTATGCCAACACTTTACAATACAGTTCTCTATCCTTCTCAAGATGTTGTGCCTCCACCTTTGGATCCCTCCTCTCATTGCAAAAAGATGCAAAAGAATTCCAATTTCCAAGTGAAATGTCAACATAAAGATTCTTTGCATCTAATTCACTTTGTGTAGCTTTAATTGTTTCTTTTTCTTTAAGCCAGTCATCTATTTTCAGTCCCATTTTTCCAAGAATAGATAAAGCATTTAATGAGTTTTTATCCACCTTAAGTGCATCCCCAATCAATTCTAGGTTTAAAGTTGGATCTCATTCTGAGCTTAAGCCATTGCTCCAAGATGTAGATATGCATCCACATAATCAAGAAACTTGAACAATATTAACTTGTATAAAAGATTTGATTTTTCAGTATCAAGTAGTTGTTCAAACAACCTATTAAGATTAAATAGTGTTGTGAGTTTATCCCATGGTAAGTCAAGTGAGACAACACCTTCTTCTAGTCGATGAAATAATTCCATATCCTTAAAGATCACATGAAATACTATAGAATTAGCACTAGGATTTTATTTATGAATTTAAACCAAATGCCATTTCCTAATGCCTCCATAAAAGTTTGTTGATCCAACTCTAGTTCATCATGCTCAAAATGAAGAACCCCAATGTTGTTTAACAATTGAATGGGTACTTCTTCTCTACTCTTATTCATAATAGACTTTGCTATCTTAAGAGAATATTAATAACTCACTCATATTAATAAATGTATGGGCATCAAGTGGATCTATGTGAGTTGCCTTTCTTAATTTCTAAATCCTTCTCTACTTTCCCTTGCTAAGCATATGTATGGCCTACAGCTTTTAAACTCTCACACTTCTCAAGGTGGACCTCCAAAACCTTTTCAAAATTTGAGAGAGAACTATTAAGATCTCCCATCTTCAATTGAACCTATCCAAAAAATCTCGTGGCCCCTAACTTTCCGTGACTGATGTCATGTATTAGCGACCAACGGTGTCATAATCACCTTTACTATGATAAGATGATGCAAGATTATAATATGAATGATATTTCATGAGAGGGTGGTTAGTTGAAACAAGAGCTATCTCAGTCAACTATTCCACAAGAAAATGCTTCCCTTTAGTGAAGAAAAAATGGTTTGCTAAATGATTCAATGCCATTGCATAGTACATGTATAATTCAAAGGCTCTATGCATCTTTTACATTCCTTCATGAACACTACCTTTTTCACTAATCGTGAGAATCCTACAAGTAAAAAATGCACAAGACTAACCACAAAGATCTATGTAGAGGTAGAACATCATTTCCTAATGCCTCCATAAAATTATGTTGAGCCAACTCTAGTTCATCACGCTCAAAATGAAGAGCCCCTTTGTTGTTTAAGAATTGAATAGGTACTTCTTCTCTGCTCTTCTTCAGAAGATACTTTGGCAACTTAAGAGAATCTAAGGTTGCACTAGGGTCTAACGATTTTAATAACTCACCCATCTTGATAAATACATGGGCATCATGTGGATCTATGCAAGTTCCATTTTTAAAAATTTCCAAAGCCTTCTCTACCTTCCCTTGTTGATCATATATATGGCCTACAACTTTTAATCTCTCACAATTCTTAGGGTGGACCTCCACAACCTTTTCAAAATTTGAGAGAGAAATCTTAAGATCTCCCAACTTTAATTGAACATGTGCACAAAATCATGTGGCCTCTGTCTTTCTAATGCAAGAGTATGCTTGGTTCACAAGAATCTTGCATCAACCAAAATATTTGCATTTAAGTTTGTTTCTTTTCATTTTCCTGTTTAGTTCAGTCAGTTCAGTCATAAGTAGTTTCTATATTTTGGTCCATGCTCTGCCTTGTGGAGCCTAATGACACATCATTCAATGTTCTATGGTTTGTGGCTGACCCTCCCTTCAGATCTGCACTTCATTTCATTCATTTGTGGAGAAGTCCTATTCGTTTAGATCCAACCTATATCTATGTATGCACTTTACACCCTTTTCTTGGATTTTGTAACCTTCTTGGGCTAATGAGGAGGAATCTAGTGTTCCAAAAATGATATATATTGATGTAATAGATCCTTAAGAAGCAATTCTTGGTTGGGGATTCAGATAGATAGTTTGGAATTATTTCCAAAGGAACTCCAAAGCCTCATATTGAGCATATTTTGTAATTGTGGGATCAAGCCTGTGAGCCTCGATTGTAATCCTACATGTTGCCATCTAGATTTTATTTGAATTCTATCATATATTGATTAACTGAATCTTCCTTTGCTTCTTATCTTTGAGTTGTTTCTATTGTGTCTACTCTAGCTATAGGGTCTGGACTGTTCTCTTTGAGGACCCTCCTAACTGTGATTGCAACAAGTAGTATCAGAGCGAATGTTTGAATATTTGGAAGAAAATTGAGCAAAGTTGGTGAAGGATTTCTATAAGATCTTGTTGTGAACAAACCAATGAATCCAATGTAACCTACTTGTGTTGTCAATTGATCACTGATTATGAGGCAGTTGTCACCTTGTAGCCAAATTTCTGAACTTGAGGTAGTTTGCACTTGATCCTAGGAAGATGTTGCCAAGGAGAACCCCTACTATTGGAACAATGGTTGGAAGATAGATGAAATGATAGAATTGATGAGAAACATGCAAGTTCATCTTGATTTTGTTGAAGAAGATAGAAGAAGAGGATTTAAACCTAGACCTAATGCCAAAAGTGATGATGATGATGAATTTTGACCCACTGATCAAAATGGTGAAACCCTAGGAGATGATGAAGAAGAAGAATCACATCAAGTGAAGATGTTGTGAGTTATTTCAAAGATTGGAAAGATACCTAGAGTTGATTTCCCAAACTATACTGGTAATTTAAATCTTGAGTTGATTGACTGAATAAATGACCTAGAAGAACACTTTGAGTATGAAGAAATTGAAGATCCGGAGAAGGTAACATTTACAAAGACAAAGTTGAAGGGACATGCTTATATTTGGTGGAAATAAGTATAGTTGGATATAAAGAGAAGAGGAAAAGAAAATATTACAAAATGGGATAGAATGGTGACAAAGTTGAAGAATCAGTTTATACCTATTGACTATGAGTTGGATTTGTTGAAGAGACTACAAAATTTGAGACAAAAGGAGAAATTTGTGAAGGAGTACACTGAATAATTTCATAAGATGATCATAAGGATTGGACATAGTGAAGAAAGCAAGGAGAAAGTGGCTAGATACACCAATGAACTAAGACTAAACATTCAAGAAGAATTGAGTTTGGTAAGGATGACTACATTGGAAGAAGCATATCAGTTTTCCCTAAAAGTTGAAGAGAATTTGATTAAAAGGCATGAGTAGAGATAGAGAGGTAGAGGAGGTAAATTTTAGAGAAAAAAAACATTTTCTAAAGGAGAGAGATCTTATGTGAAGCAGAAAAAACATGAGAACACATTCAGGAAAGAAGATAGAGATAAAATTGTAGACCAAAGAGATGATAGAACATTCTATCAGAGAGGAAACCCTAATGCATACCAGAGTGAAGGATATAGAAGAGAATGAAGAGGATTTGATTAGAGAACATTCAAAGGAACCTATTTTAAGTGTGGAGGTGAAGGACAAAGAGCATTTAAATGTAATCAAGGAAGTACAAGCAAAAGGACAAAGAAGAGTGGAAGAGTGGCCTATGTTGAAGAAGAACCTATTGGATCACCAAGTTCAATTGGTAAACTTGAGAAAGGAGAATCATTTGTGATGAGGAGACCATTATTTCAAGCAGAAAAAAATGAAGAACCACCGTAGAGGAAGATTTTGTTCAAAAAAAGATGCAAATCAGGAGGTAAGTGTTGTAAAGTTGTAATTGATAGTGGTAGTTCAAATAACCTAGTTTTAGAGGAGATGGTGACTAAGCTGAAGTTTGAAAGATAGAAACACCCTAAGCCCTATCAAATAGCATGGATTCAGGATGATCATAAGGTACTAGTGAGTGAATAATGTTTGGTGAAATTTCATATTGGATCTTATCATGATGAAGTCATGGGTGTTATTATGCCTATGGATGCATGTCATATCTTGTTGGGTAGAACTTGGAAATATGATAGGAAAGCTATACATGATGGGAGAAAGAATACATATACTATAACATCAAATGGGAAGAGAATTACCTTGATTCCTTTGGAAGATGATCTTAAGAGTAAGGTTTGTGGGAATGCTCAAATTTGTTTGGTAGATGGAAGAATTTTTTTGGATGGTTTGAGACATGAGAATATGTGTTATGATTTGATCCCTAAGAAGCCTGAAACATTGAAGAATGAAAATGAAGAATCATAGTTGGATGAGGTAAAAGATTTGTTGGTAGAGTATGGAGACATCATATCAAATAATGTACCTGAAGGATTACCACTTGCAAGGAGTATCAATCATCAAATGGATCTTATACTTGGAGCTAGTTTGCCTAATAAAGCAGTAGATAGAATGGCAGCACCAACAGAGAATGAAGAACTAAATAGACAGATAAAAGAATTGTTGAGGAAAGGTTTGATCAGAGAAATTTTGAGGCCTTGTGTCATACCTATAGTATTAACACCTAAGAAGGATGGAGAATGGAGGATGTGTAAAGACTCTAGAGCAATAAACAAGATCATAGGTAAGTATAGATTCCCTTTTCCTAGGATGGATGACATTATGGATTGTTTGAGTGGAGCAAAGTATTTTACAAAGATAGACTTGAAGAGTGGATACCATCATATCAAAATTAGAGAAGGAGATGAATGGAAGACTTCTTTTAAGAAAAATGAAGGGTTGTATGAGTGGTTAGTGATGCCTTTTGAATTGATAAATGCACTAAGTACTTTCATGAGGTTGATGAATGAAGTCTTGAATAGATTCTTGGGTAATTTTGTGATTGTATATTTGGATGACATTTTTATTTTTAGTAAGACAAAGGAAGAACATTTGCAAAAACTGAGACAAGTATTGTAGTGACTGAGACAAGAGAAATTGTTGATAAACCTTAAGAAGTGTAGTTTCATTAAGGAAGAGTTGGTATATCTAGGATTTGTAATTTCTACAGAAGGATTGGAGATGGACCCTGAGAAAGTATGAGCAATTGTTGAATGGCCTATACCTAAGAACATTGGAGAAGTAAGATCATTTCATGGATTAGCTAGTTTCTACCAGAAGTTCATTAGAAATTTTAGTTGAGTATGTAACCCTATAACAGAGACAATGAGAGGGGATAGAAAGGACTTTAAGTGGACATATGGAGTAGATAAGAGTTTTGAATTATTAAAGCATATAGTGACAAAGAAACCTATTTTGGAATTACCGTATTTCAATAAGGTATTTCATGTTGATTGTGATGCGAGTGGAAATGCAATAGGAGCAGTGTTAATTCAAGAAGGTAGACTTGTAGCATATTTTAGTGAGAAGTTGAATGATACAAGGAGAATATATTTAGTTTATGATTAGGAGTTTTATGCCATAACTAAAGCCTTGAAGAAGTGGAGACATTACTTATTGCTTAAGGAGTTTTTGTTGTATACAAATCATCAAGCTTTGCAGTATTTGAACAATCATGGTAAGTTGAATTAGAGACATATGAGATGGGTAGAGTTCATGTAGAATTATAATTTTGTTTTGAAGCATAGGAGTGGAAAATAAAATAAAGTTGTTGATGCATTGAGTAGGAGAAGGAACTTGTTGATAGAGATGAGAGTTGAAGTGTTAGGTTTTGATGAATTGAAGCACATGTATGAGGGAGCCACCAATTTCGTATAACCGTGGAAAGCATGTAACCTGTGGTGATAGATAGGAGTAAGTGATTAGAATATTTCATTTAAGAAGATATGTTGTTCAAAGGAAATTAGTTGTTCATACCTAGAAGTTCAATGAGAGACAATCTAATAAAAGAGAATCATAGTGGTGGATTGGCAGGACATTTTGGCATTGATAAGACAGTGGCATTGGTGAGTGAAAACTACTTCTAGCCTCAAATCTATAAGGATGTAAGGAGATATGTTCATAGTTGCAGATTTTTTCAAGTTGCAAAAGGGAGTAGTCAAAACAATAGATTTTTCAAACCTTTGATAGTACCAGAGAGACCTTGGGAAGACATCAATATGGATTTCATATTGGGATTGCTGAAGACATAGAGAGGACATGGTTCTATATTTTTGGTAGTAGACAGATTTTCAAAGATGGCTCATTTCATACCTTGTAAGAAGACAACTGATGTAGTGCATGTAGCTGATCTATTTTTCAAAGAGATTCTGAGATTGCATGGATTACCTAAGAGCATAGTTTTAGATAGAGACACTAAATTTTTTGGTTACTTTTGGAAGACACTTAGGAAGAAGATGAAGAAAAATTTGAATTTTAGTTCAACATTTCATCCATAGATAGATGGATAGATAGAGGTAGTGAATAGGAGTTTTGGAAATTTGTTGAGATGTTTGGTTGGAGAAAAGGTAGGAAGTTGGGATTTGATTCTTTCATAAGCAGAGTTTGCATATAATAATTCAACAAATAGGAGAACTGGAAGAACACCTTTTGAGATTGTTACCAGAGTAAACCCTAGAGGATTATTAGAGTTGAGGGGTATTAGCATCAAGGAATTTGAAAATCACATAAAGACAATGCATGATTAGGTTAAGAAGTATTTAGAGGACATGAACATCAAATATAAAAAGCAAGCAGATGAGAGAAGAAGACATAAGTTGGAGATGAAGTGATGGTGTACTTGAGAAAGGGGAGATTTTGAGTTAGGGCATATAACAAGCTAAAGATGAAGAATTTTGGACCTTGTAAGATACTCAAAAAGTTAGATTCAAGAAATGCATACAAAGTGGAGTTACTAGAGACATTGAGTATATCACCTATTTTAAACATTGCAGGTCCATATCAGTATCATGAAAGGGAGTTCAATGACAGCATGAAAGAAGACTTGAAGACACAATTGCCACAACAATTACCAAAATAGATTGAAGACATCTTGGGTAGTATAACTGCACAAAGCACTAGACGAAAGTAGTACAAGGAGTACCTTGTGAAGTGGAAAGGTAGACAAACGAAAGATTCATCTTGGATTTCTCAGGCTTAGGTGGATTAGCTCTCTAGCCCCATCAAAGTGAGGGACTCACTTTCAATTCAACCTTTGGTGTCTGATGCAGGAGCATCCTTGGTTCACAAGAAATCTTCCATCAACCAAAATATTTTCATTTCCGTTTGTTTCTTTTCATTTTCTTGTTTAGTTTAGTCAATTCAGTCATAAGCATTTTTTGTATTTTGGTCCATGCTCTGCCTTGCAGAGCCTAATGATACATCATTCAATGTTTCATGGTTTGTGGCCGATCCTCCCTTGAGATACACACTTCATTTCACTCATTTTTGGAGGAGTCCTATTCATTTAGGTTTGACCTATTTGTGTATGCATGTTACACTTCTTTCTTGGAGTTTGTAACCTTCCTGGATTGACATAGAGGAATCTAGTGTTTCAGAAATGATATATTCATGTAATAGATCCTTAAGAAGTAGTTCTCAGTTGGGAATTCATATAGATAGTTTGGAGTTCTTTGTGAAGGAGCTTCAGAGCTACATCTTGAGCATATTCTGTAATTGTGAGATCAAACCTATGAGCCCCAATTGTAAGCCTGCATGTTGTCGGCTAGATTGTATTTGAATTCTATCATATATTGATTGACTCAATCTACCTTTTCTTCTTATATTTGAGTTGTTTTTGTTGTGTTTACTTTAGTTGCATGATCTGGACTATTCTCTTTGAGGACCCTACTAACAGTGATTGCACCACTTTCCTTGACTGATGCCATATAGTAGTGGTTAGTTGTGTCATAGTCACCTTTACTATGATAATATCATGTAAGATTATAATATGAATGATATTTCATGAGAGGGTGGTCATTTGAAAAAAGAGTTGTCTTAGTCAACTGTTCCACAAGAAAATGCTTCCTTGTGAAAAAAAAATGGTTTACTAAATGATTCAATGCCATTGCACAATATAGGTATAATTCAAAGGCTCTATGCATCTTTTTTGTTCCTTCATGAACACTAAATTTTTCACTAACTACAAGAATCCGACAATTAAAACATGCACAAAACTGACCACATATATTTTTCCCCATTTCAAACAACAAAATTACCAAAAAAGAGTGTTTAAAACCTACAAAAAATGCAAATAAAATCATGTTGATTTTTGTGCCAAAAAAAAACCATGACACCATAGCTTGTTGCTTACTATTATGATTTGATAGATTTTTTCCAAGCATCCATAGTGTGTGATCGAAAATATGGATAATGAAATTAAGTAAAACAATATTCAACCACACCAATAAGACATTGTATCAAAACAGAAAATAAAAGGTAAAGTAAATGCAAACTCAGTATTCTGCTTCAATTGTCATCCTATTTTCCTCTATCTTCAGTGTTTTTGTTGATTCCAGCTTTTGCTCTCAGATTTGTAGGCTAGGCTCAACAAACTGTCTTCCTAAAGAACGAGATTTTAAATGTGATGCATGATGCAAGATTAAGCTATGATATTGAATTGAACTAATATGCTTGAAATAAACATGATGCTATGATATTAAAATGCTAAAGAATTAAATGCAAGAACTCTAATTAATTTCCCATTACCAATGCTTGGATTCACATAGGTATTTATAGAGTTTTTCGAATGATTCTTATTGGCTGTCTTGATTGACGGTTGTGATAATTCCTGACAGATTGAATGGATGAAGAAGGATGAAACTGAAGAGAAAATAGAAGAAAACTTGAAAACAAGATTTTTCTATTTTTATGAAAGAGGAAAAGATAAGAAGATAAGAAATCATCTTTCTTTAAAAGAATAAAAGAAAGATTTAAAAGCTGATAAATAATGAATTAAAAATTCAATTATTTATTTGTGGATGACATTCAACTTTTTCTTAATTAAATGAAATATTTAATTAAGCTTTTAAAAGCAGAAGAAAGTTAGTGATAAGAAGAAAGCTTTAATCAAGATTTTTGAAAAAGAAGAAGATCTCATATTTAAATAAAATATTTAATTATGATATGAGAAGAAAACAAGAGATTTTTCAATCAAATAAAATATCTAATTGTGATTTAGAAAGAAAGCATGAGATCTTTAATTAAATAAGGTTTATTTAATTAAATCATATTTATGAAATTAATTAAATGGAATATTTAATTAATTAGAAGAAGAATTTAAAATAGAAGAAAGAGAAATATTTAAACTTAATTAAATCAAAAGATTTAATTTAAATTCAAACAATGATAATTAATTTAAATAAATAAAATGTATTTATTTAATTAATTAAGTGGACACATAAAAATAATTAAATAAAATAAATTTATTTAATTATGAAGGAAGAATAAGATGAATGAACAATATAATTAAATTAATTAAATTTAATCATATGTAGAGGACTTTTAGATAAATTAACTAAATAATAAATATTTAATTAATTGCTAGGATTATAGACATGACCATTTTTATGTGTATACATTTTGCCCCTCTTTGAAGTGATGTGTGAAAATGCATTGCTTCAAAGAGAATAAAAATTTTTGCCCCTGATATGTTTCTAATTTTTGATGTCGATGATGCCCCCTCGGGAGGTAAATCACGGAAGATGATGTCGAGAAGGATAGGAAAACAGTGATTTAGCTCCGGATAAATGATGTTTGTGATGGCCTGGTGAAAAATAATATGGAAGGAATGAAAAATACCATTAACCCCCACCCTAATAGACCCTTAAAAGGTAAAAAGTGGTAAAATGAAGTGTCATTTTCACCCTGCTGCTACAGTAAAAAGTGAGCTCTGATAGTGACTTGGCGAGATGGAGATCCCATTGCATAGGCATAGATTCGAGCGAGCATGCCGATACCAGAGACCAGCTGCGTATGGACCACCGGTGAGTGATTCCAACCGTTTATGATTTCGAATTTTGCATTTTGGATCAAATTTGCAAATGTTTTAGATCGGATGTCAGTTTTTTTCGCACGTTTTAGCGCATCTGAGAAAAGTTTTAGCGCATTCAAAAAATTCCGTAGTGCATTTAGGAAATTCCGTAGCGCATATAGGCGTAGGGTAAAAATGGATTGATTAGCGCATTCAACAAATAGAGTAGTGCATATAGGCTAGAATCGGCTAGGTTGATCCTGTAGTGCATCTAGGGCATAAAATTGCGCATATAGGGCTAGGGTTTGAAAATGCTAGAGCTGCGCATATGAGAGTTAAAGTGGTGCATAGGCAGGATAGAATAGCGCATATCGAGTTTTAGCGCATCGAGGAAAAAGTTTAGCACATATGAGAAAAAATTTAGCACATTTGTGTTTTAGCACATCTGGGCAACAGAATAGCGCATTTAGGAAATTTTCCATAGAACACTTGTGTGATGAAAAATGATGATTTAATTTGCTTCCTTAGTCAATAGATAGATAAATTGTAGTACCATCATGTTGATTTGATAGAAAATCCGATAGAGGACTGATAACTTTGCTTCCAAAATAGAAAACAAAGAGTAGATAGTTGATAACTTTGTGACGAACAACAAAGAGTAAATTGATTGATTGATTGATTTTGTGGTTGATAACTTTGCTTCTCATGATTGAAAAACAAAGAGTAGATGTTTGATAAATTTTCTTTCTGCGATAGAAACCAAATAGTAAAATGATTTGTGTTTTGATAAATTTTCTTTCCTGAAAAGAAAAACAAATAGTAGATGATGATAGAATAGATTGATTTGATATTCAGATAGATTGATGTAGCACTTGATATGGGTCACTGAGAGATAGATCACATGATATGAGTATGATTAATGTGTCATTTGTGATGGTCAAACAAAATAGGAGGCTTTCAAAATCCTCTAGATTAGAGAGCGGTTCCCACTATGTTGGGAGCGAATAGGAGAGCTTACTCTTGTAAAGTTACAGTTGATTGCAGATTGTGGATTAGGACCTTTGTTGGCGATGCCGCGAGGTATTCAGGCCAACAGGGGACTGTTGACTGCTTTGGCAGAGAGATGGCACTCGGAGCATAACACCTTTCACTTGCCGACGGGTGAGATGAGTGTGACGCCCGAGGATGTATACAGGATTCTTGGGATCCCAGTTATTGGTGCCCTTGTGGTTTATGACCACAAGGAGATTGGTGGTACCAAGGCGCTACGACGGATATGTGGCGATGCGAGCATTTGTGGCTACTAGATAGATTGGGAGGATTTCAGCAGGTATCCAGCCTTAGTTGCTATGTTGGTTGCATTTATTAGAGGCTTCCTTGGACTGGACCATCGGTCGAAGGGATTCGCAGTTGGTTGGGGTAGGATGCTGGAGTGGTTGGTGACACAGCCACAGAGGTTTTCCTGGGGGAGTTGTGTATTGGCAGACATGTATCATGATCTCCATCAGGTTGTATATAGAGGATCCACTAGTTTGGCGAGTGGGGTGATGCTGCTACAGATCTGGGCGTGGGAGCACATTGCACGAGAGATAGGCCAGCAGGGAGGCCCTATGTGTATGCATATTTTGGTGCACTTGTCCAGCAAAAGCTGGGCAAGGTAGAGTATTGGCGACAGGTATTGGATGACATTGATGCAGTGATATGGAGACCATACATGGATTGTGAGGCATGGGCAGCAAATCACTTAGAGATGCCTTTTGTCTGCAGACCACGATATCTGATAGGGCGGACCCCCTTTATTATTGAGAGATTTATGGTATCACGGGTCCTGAGACAGTTTGGATTTACACAGGGTATGCCCCAGGGCATTGCTCATTATGGGTGGCGCAAGGGTGATCCAGGATGGGGACCATGCATTCGATACCAGGCATCATACACAGAGTATTCTACCTTACAGCCTGAGGTATGGACCGACAAGCCAGAGGTGCAGGATGCAGGGATGATGGATGATTATGCACAGTATTTTCATACGCATCCATTTCCATGATTTACAGTGCCAGATGAGCCACGGGCGATTGGGGTAGCGCCACAGCCAAGGTCAGGGATATAGGGGGATGTGGCCAGTGGAGAGTAGGCGATGGGTGGAGGAGAGGAGGAGGAGGGAGAGGAGGAGGAGGGAGAGGAGGGTGAGGAGAGCGGAGGAGGAGATGAGGACGAGGACAACTCGGATGATGGGGATGATAGGGGAGATGATGGGGATGAGGAGAGGTAGCAGAGGTTGGATAGTCTGGGCAGAGCACAGATTGTTCGGCGAGCCAGATTCGGTGGTAGACCACAGATAGTGATTAGGGTGTCATCCTCTTCTCAGTAGGCACAGATAGTGGCATTGCAGGGTCAGGTTCAGACCTTTCAGGGACAGCAGGCACAGTTACAGAGCCAGTTAGCTCAGGCTCAGAGTGTGATAGTGCAGTTGCAGGCACAACTTTCACAGGCCCAGACGCAGATATAGGCTCAGGCTCAGACATAGGCTCAGGCACAGGTACAGGCTCAGATGCCCGCCCCTGATTCCTAGGTGACAGTTGGTAGTAGAGAGGGATGCCCTTAGACTGTGAGCACTAGATGCCGAGGGTGTGGCACAGAGACTCATGGGTACCGTAGAGAGTACATCCTTACGAGAGGCCATTGCAGAGGGATTTGAGCCAGCCAGAGAGGCCGAGTACTACAAAGTTCGATATGAGGAGTTATTCCCTCCCGAGCGGCGAGAGCCTTATCCACGATCACATAGCAGGACAAGGACCCAATCACGGACATCGACACATGGCAGAGAGGTTACAGAGCCTCGACGAGATCCTGATGTAGGGACTAGTGGCAGGCCACCTCCTTCCGGACTAGCTCCTTTAGGGGCATCTACTAGCTAGTGTTTGGGACTGATATAATTTTACACATATGCAGGGCATGTATATTGAGTTTTGATCATATCTCATGTATCATGTTTTGAACTTTTTAGCTTCGTTTGGACATTGGACATTTGTATTATTTTGATGAGCGATGATATGCAGCGGTGATGTTTTTGATGATGATATGTTTGTGCATTTTGGATGTGATATGGATGCTACTTTTATGCATGTATGATATGAGATGGATTTTGATATGTTTTTATTATTTTTTTGGCAGACTAATCTTGTAATGCAGGATGGTTTAATGATATGATGCAGACGGATAATCTAGGATGTAGATGCAATGATTGTGATAATGTATATATGAGATGTTGATTCTTGAATTTTTGTTTCAAATGTAGAGGTGAATAGTATGATATGAAAATGGTAGATAATGAATGTGATACTGATAATGATAATGGTGAAAAGATAAATGATATGTTCGATAATGTTTATGTAATGAAAATGGCAATGCAATGAAAAATGAAATGATGAATGAGTGCAATGGTAATGAAATAATATGAGATGATGATGATAAATAATAGTAAATGATAAATGATAAAATGATAATGATAAAAATGATTGAATGAGAAATGAGAATGGTAATGATAACTATAATGATAAATGATAAATGAAAAATGAGAATGATAATGATAATGATAATGATGGATAAAGGAAAGTGAATGATAAATGATTATGATAATAATAATGATGGATGAATGATAAATGATAATGATAATAAAATGATAATGAATGATAAATAATAATGATAAATGATAATGATATATAATAATGATAATGATAATGATAACGATAATGATAATGATGATAAAATGATAGTGAATGATAAATGATAATGATAAAAAAAATGATAAGGAATGATAAAATGAATGAGAAATGAGAAGGATAATGATAAAATGAATGAAAGAAATGATAAATGATAATGATAAAAAAAATGATAAGGAATGATAAAATGAATGAGAAATGAGAAGGATAATGATAAAATGAATGAAAGAAATGATAAATGATAATGATAAAAAAATGATAAGGATTGATAAAATGAATGAGAAATGAGAAGGATAATGATAAAATGAATGAAAGAAATGATAAATGATAATGATAAAAAAATGATAAGGAATGATAAAATGAATGAGAAATGAGAAGGATAATGATAAAATGAATGAAAGAAATGATAAATGATAATGATGAAATGATGATGAATGAGATGTCCAAATTTCCTCCACAAAGAGTTCAAAACTACATGACAACCGTTAATGTTTTCATTCAGCCTTTCAAAACACTGATGTGAATCCAATATGCAGATATATACAATGATCTAACAAATATGCAACTAAATGAAACTAACCAATTTGTTGAGCCTGTTATAAGCCGTCTTGAATCATCATAGAGCATTTAAAATGTTGGAATTATGTACAAGCATCATAGGGGAAATTAGCGCCAATGATGACCTGAGTACAACTTTCATGATTTTTGATATAGCAAGTGAACACAAGCATCGAGGTATAATTGAACCGAGATGACCTGAGCATTTCTTGCATAAACAGACAAAGATTAACCACCCTTCTGATGCAAATGTGGAACTGTCATCGATGATATTTCTTTGATCATCATGTCCTGTGACATATTTGCATCAGTTTGACCGTTAACCTCAAGACAGCAGACAAAGAAAAATCATTCTCGTTCCTTGCCACTCTAGTTCAGTACATCATCGAGTGCACTCTAGAGTAATGATATCGCAAATCAAACAACCTTTGTTCAGAGTGTAATACTGTTATTTCATACATTATTCATATTTTTGGATCATCCGATAGACAATGATATGATATCTGCTGAAAAGTGTTTGATGATAGGATAAGTTTTCGCGTGAGTTGGTTGTTTGTTCATATGATCGGATCCTATGACATTGTTCAGCTGTTTTAGTATGCTCTAAAAGTTAAGTGCCCCCAATTGAGTTTTTTCCCCGTTTATTGTCACAACTTTGCGAAAAAGGAATATGTACAATAATCAAGCCATGGTAAGACGTTTTATCACTCTAGGCAAATGACGGCAGGATGATGCAATTATAACCCTAAGATGCGGAAAAAGATGCGGAAAAAGGAAAGCTGAAAAGCCAAAGTGCAAAAGAGGAACTAATAGATGGAGAGGTACAGATAGCATCTGTTTGCCAGATTTTCACTATCTGTGTTTATTGCATTTTTCTGATTTCTTTTTGATTTTTTTGTATTTTTCTGTCAATAGACTGTCTGTTTGCCAGGTTTTCACCCTATGAAACTTTTTTGATTTTTTTGAATTTTTTCAGGACTTTTTCTGCTGTTTTTGTATTTCTTCAGGACTTTTTCTACTATTTTTGTATTTCTTCAGGACTTTTTCTACTGTTTTTGTATTTCTTCAGGACTTTTTCTAGATGATGATAGCTGACTTAAACATAATATTTCTTGAGATGCATGTTTTTGATGGGTTCGTCAAATAGGTCTCCTTCTGGTGTTGATAACTTGTATGCTCCCGAACCGTAAACTACAATAACCACGTAAGAGCCTAGCCAATTTGGTTCAAAATTTCCTTTCTTTTCTATGTCTTGTTGATTGCGTGGGTTCTCTTTCAGAACTAGATCGCCCACCTGAAAGGTACGTGGCTTTACTTTGTGATTATAGCTGTGAGACATCATCTATTGGTATGCTTTCAAATGGTCAGCTGCTCTCTGTCTCTTTTCATCTAGAAGTTCTAACTCTTGTAGTCGGGAAACTCTGTATTCATCATCTGTTATGAGACCTTTCAGTGATACTCTTAGTGAAGGTATTTCAACCTCTAAAGGCAATATGGCTTCTGCTCCATAGACAAGGGAAAAAGGTGTTGCTCCTGTTGGCATTCAGACACTAGTTCTGTAAGCCCACAAGGCGGGATTGAGTTGAACATGCCAATCTTTCCCTGAATCATTGACGATCTTCTTCAAAATCTTTAGTATAGTCTTGTTTGAGGCCTCTGCTTGGCCATTCCCTTGTGGATAGTAAGGTGTTGAATATCTGTGTTGAATATGGAATCTTTCACAAAGTTCATCAACATCCTGATTCTTGAAAGGTCAACCATTATCTATAATAATGGCATTAGGAATACCATATCGACAAATAATGTAGTTGAGTATGAAGGATGAAATTTGTTTTCCAGTGACTTTAGAGAGAGGTACTACCTCAATCCACTTAGTGAAATATTATGTTGCCGTGATGATGAACTTATGCCCATTTGAGGATGAAGGATGAATTTTCCCTACTAGATCTAACCCCCATTGAGAAAATGGCCAGGTTGGTGTGAATGAGTGAAGCTCTTGTGCAGGAGCATGAATAAGATTCCCATGAATCTGACATTTTGGGCATGTTTTAACAAAATTGAATGATTCCCTCTCCATTGTAGGCCAGTAGTAACCCATTCTAATCAATTTCTTGGATAAGGTTAGTCCACTCAAATGAGTACCACAAATGCCCCCATGAACTTCTTGTAAAGCTTTGTTAGATTCGTCACGTTCAAGACATCGAAGTAAAGTACCATCAAGACCACGATGATAAAGGGTATCAGCGATAAGGGTATAGCGAGAGGATTGTCAGATAAAGTTACGTTTTTGGTTATGGGATAAGTCAAGTGGTAAAATGTCATCTTTTAGGTAGGCATAAATATTACCATACCAGGGTGAATCGGATCCTACCAAATGGTAGATAATTTGGCTTTCGGGTGTGTCATAAGCAGGTGTAAATAATTGTTCCACCAGAAATTCATAGCGAGTCTGTTTTTCTGGGAGTTGTACCAATGATGCGATCGTAGCCATAGCGTTAGCTGCTTTGTTATCAATCCTTGGAATTTGTGTGAATTGAATGTCCACAAAGTACTTTTTGAAGTCATCGATCATCTTTTTGTATGGTAACAACTTGTCATCTTTAGTCTGATAATCATCATTGATTTGGTTAATGACTAACTGTGAGTCACCATAAACTTGTAGCTCGGTAATCCTCCATTCCAATGCTGTCTTTAGTCTGGTGATTAGTGCTTCATATTCAGCTATGTTATTGGTGCACGAAAACATTAGCCTATCTGACCTAGGAATGGTATGTCCTTGAGGGGTGACAAAGAGAATGCTCGCCCCCGATCCATGTTGAGTAAAAGAACCATCAAAGTATAAGGACCATAGCTGCTTAGATTCTACAGTGAAAACATTGGCATCTGGAAATTCAATGTGCAAGGGGTGCTCTGCTTGTAGAGGAGCATCTGCTAGTTGATCAGTGATAACTTGTCCCTTGATTGCTTTGCGATCAATGTAGTGGATGTCAAACTCACTCAAAATCATGACCCATTTTGCTAACCTTCCTGTTAGTGACGCTTTACTTAGTAGATACTTGAGTGGATCAATTTTTGAAATAAGATTGATTGTATGAGTTAGCATGTAATGTCAAAATTTCTGTGAAGCAAAGACTACTGCTAAACAAGCCTTCTCAATGAAAGTATAGTTAAGTTCATGACTTGTTAGTGTTCTGCTGATGTAATAGATTGCACGTTCTTTCCCTTCATAGTCTTCTTGTGCTAATAATGCCCCCAAAGATGTCTCGGTGGCTGCAATATACAGGATCAATGGTTTGTTTGAATTTGGTGGTACTAGAACTGGTGGGTTCATTAGGTACTTCTTGATGTGTTGAAATGCCATTTCACATTTGTCATCCCACTGAAAAGGAACGTTCTTATGCAGGAGATGTGTGAACGGTAGAATTTTGTCGGCCAATTGCGCAATGAATCTTCTTATGGACTGAAGTCGCCCTTGTAATGATCTCAACTGACTGATGTTCTTTGGGGGAGGCATCTCCATGATTGCCTGAACTTTAGCAAGATCTACTTCAATTCCCTTTTCTGAAACAATATATCCTAAAAGTTTTCCAGATGTGACCCCAAAAACACATTTCTTGGGATTTAGGTGAACTTTGAATTTTTCCAATCTGGTAAATATTTTAGACAATATTTCCAAGTGTCCTTCTCTAGTGTATGATTTTTCCAATATATCATCTACATAATCTTCCATGAATGTATGCATCATGTCATGAAAGATCGTAGTCATAGCTCTCTGATAAGTAGCCCCAGCATTCTTTAGACCGAAAGGCATGACATTCCAACAGTACGTTCCCCACAGACAAGGGAAAGCTGTTTTCTCTTGGTCTTCTGGTGCAATCTTGATTTGGTTGTAACCAGAGAAACCATCCATTAATGAATACATGGCATGGCTAGCTATTAAATCAACTATAGTGTCAATGCTTGGAAGTGGAAAGTCATCCTTAGGGTAGGCCTTGTTAAGATCTCTAAAATCAGTGCACACTCTAATGTGTTTATCTGACTTTGCTACTGGGACAATATTGGAGATCCATTCTACATAGGCAATTGATCTTATAAATCCTGCATCTAGGAGTTTCTTGAGTTCCTCTTTAACCAGTAGTGCAACGTGAGGATGCATTTTTCTGAGTTTTTGTTTCACTGGTTTAGCTCCTGGTTTGATAGAAAAATGATGCATTATGAGATCAGGATCAAGACCTGGCATGTCTGCATATGACCAAGCAAAATTGACTTGATTTTCTTTGAGAAAGTTTATGAACGCTGGGATTTCATTATCTGTCATTGATTCCGCTACCTGTAAAATCCTTGGATTATCTATAGTTTCAATATTGATTTCCTTTGTAGGCTCGATCAAAATGGGCGATCGCTCATGATAGTGCTCCGGGAGAGTGTCAAGAGTCCCATCAGCTCGTGCCTTGAAAAGGTTTTCACCATCTGATACGCTCTTTATTTTATCTTTTGTTTGATCTAGCACTGCCAGATTCTGGTTTTCACCACTAGATCATTTTTCTTTATTTTTATTTTTGCAGCTAGGAGACTTGACACTCTCCTGATTAAAAACTTTGTGCCGAAAATCGCTAGTGGAACAATCATTTGCATCGTCTGCGGAAAGGAAGTTTATGATAGCTTCGTCATTTGGAAAAATAGGTATATCAATAGGTTCAGTTAGATCCCAATCAATGAGATCAGGATGGATTAAAGGTAACAAGTCATTTGGTCATGTGAAATCGGCGATGGTTAGGGTCAAAACAGAGTTATCGGTAGGATCTGAGGTATGAGGTAGATCAATGATGGTACTATTCTCCTGATAGTTTTGTTCGTTAAAATCTAACTCAGTATCACTAGACTCATAGTTGCTTTGTAGTTCAGATTCTTGTGGTTGGGACCCTGAACCTTCTCCTTTGATTAAATTTGGTGTATATTTGTGTATGACATCTACCTCTTTGTCTCTCCAAAATTCATCATCATGGATGGTATCCCATTCATATTCAGCAGAATCTGTATCAGAGTTATTTTCTATGAAGTTCAGGATTGATGCCAAACATGCCTCCTTCTTATCAAAACCTTCTTGTAATGTAAAGAAATTCCCCTGTGATTGGTTGGATGGAGTAGAGTCATAGCCTAGTCCAGTTTTATCATATGCAGCCAGCCCTGGAAGATGGATAGGCTCGACTACACCTTTTTTTCTTTTTCCAATAGGGCCATTTTCATAGCCCATCTTTTGCATGATGGAATATCCTTTCCCATATCTGTTAGTTGGTAAGGTGACATTTAGAACTGTTTCATCTTCATCCTTATAAAGCCAATTCAGAATTGTTGTATCTTTAGGATCCCCCAGAGGGAATTTTTCTTTGATAAATTGTCCATTGAACTTGGTAGTTGGTTCTGTTTGTAGTTGTGCTGATGTTGATGCTACTGATATCTGTTGTTGTGTAATAGAAGGTTGTCCATGTGATCGAGGTGATGTAGGTAAATTAGCAAGACAGAGAGAATATTCCCCAACTCCACTTTCCTTGAACTGCAGTTTCTTATCAAAGCTTTTGGCTAACTGACTGATTTGTGTATCATTCTTAGGTGAAGTATTAGCAAGCACTTCTCGATTGTTTGGAACCAAAGTATCCTGACTAGCTTTGATGTTAGCACAAGTTTGGGTGTTTGAATTATTAGCTGATATAGTGATTTCATGTCCGTTATATGGAAACTTAAGACATTGATGGTACGTGGACAGAACAACTTGCATTTCATGGATCCAAGGACGACCCAACAAGATGTTATATGCCAGATCCCATTCTAATACTTGAAAAAAGGTATTTTTGATGATAGGTCCCACTCTGATTGGTAGCATGATTAGACCTTTAGACATTATTTCCTCATCATCATAGGCTTTAATAGTAATCTTTCTTCTAGGATCAATGGAGTCCTCAGAAAATCCTAAAGCTTCGACTAACTTCAAGGTACATATATTCAAACCAGCCCCTCCATCTATTAGGACACGTTTTACACAAAACTTGTGGATCATGACCTCTAAGTATAATGATGAATTGTGGGGATGAGTCATGGAAACATCATCTTTGTCAGAGAATGAAAGACATGTGGGTGAGGAAAAGTGTCCTACCATGGCTTGAAATCGGTTCACATCCAAATCCGTGGATATAGTTGTTTCAAAAAGGGCCTTGTCTAAAATTTCCTTATGTGCAGGAGATATCTTCAGGAGTTCTAAAATGGAAATTTGGGCTGGAGTTTTTTGAAGTTGGTTAACTAAGTCATATCGATGTTGAGGGAAGGGCTCAGTGGATTTCGAAGAAGCACCTTTCAAGACAACTTTAGCTTGTGCTCTCGTTGTGACATTAACTTGTCCATTGTCTATCTTCTCCTTGATTTTTATAACGTTGATTCGCTCATCATCCGTGTAGAGGTGACGAATTACAGTGTCATCGATTTGATTCACATTTTTGTCAGAAGCTTCTCCCTTTTGATAATTTGGCAAAGGATTGCGAAATTCTTGGTGATCTTCATTGGATTTTTGTTGTCCTACTATGATAATGCCACTGTCAATTTGGTCTTGAATAGCATGCTTCAAAGCTTGACAGTTGTTTGTATGATGACCTCTGCACCTATGATAATCACAATAATAAGCTTCATTCCATGATGGAGGTTTTACACTAGGTTCATAATTGCGTTGAGGTGGCAAAGTAAGGACATTTTTTTCCATAACCTCTTTGAAAGCAGATTCCAAGTATTGTCCTAGCGGAGTGAAAGTTCTCTTATTAGAGAAGAATGAAAAGCATTGTGGGTTTGTGTTTGAGGCATTCCCTAAGGTGTTGTTGTTGTTGTTTCCATGGTAATTTTGATCACTGACAGTCCCTTGATTGAGAGTAGGATTTTGATTCATGTTGTTCCTTGGTGGGGGAGGATTGTTTCCTTGATTCGTGATAGAATTGACATTGTTGTAATTATTGTTATGAAGAGTATTTGGAGTACTCAGAACAAACGGCTTAGTCGAGACATGATTTGTATCTACAACACCATCGTTTAAAATGTTTTTGTTGCGAGTCCAAAATTTAGATTTGTCTTGATTGTTATAATGGTTAGATGAGCTAGGGTTGTCCCTGTCAAGTTTTATTGTCCCTCTTTTGACCAAAGCACCTTCAATGGTGATGGCATCCTCAATCAATTTCTCAAAGGAAGGTGGACAATGTAGATTTAGGCGATAGCTCATTTCTGTATTTAGGCTATTGATGAAAGTAACCATTTTTTCCTTTTCAGGAACATGCTGTGGGTACCTAGCATACATTCTTCTCCATCTTTGAAGAAAAGTAGTGAAAGGTTCACCAGGTTTTTGTGCAACTTTGCAA
This sequence comes from Sequoia sempervirens, assembly GCA_007258455.2. Lineage (NCBI taxonomy): Eukaryota > Viridiplantae > Streptophyta > Pinopsida > Cupressales > Cupressaceae > Sequoia > Sequoia sempervirens. The sequence continues at coordinate 34,617 of VDFB02365244.1, forward strand.
AGATCAATCATGGTGATTTGGTGTTGGATGTTGTAGGCGTATTGTGTTATGAACAAATTGATCAATTCCTCAAATGTTTGAACAGGAGGTGTAATCTTAGATAACCATTCCATAGAGTTAACTCCAAGGCTCCTAGGGAACAATCACAACAAGTAAGTGTCTTCATGTGCAAATTCTAAAGTCATGTTTCAGAAGTCTCTTACGTGATCAATTGGATCCGATTTCCCATTATAACGATCAAATTTGGGAATTTCACAATGTTTAGGAAATGGAATCATATTGAGACTTCTATCAAAAGGATAAGGACATATGTCATCAAGAGTGTATTTCTTTGTTGTGGTTCCCCCTTGTAACTCTTTGATTTGTCCTTGGAGTGCCTTAAATTGTTGAGTGAGAATAGTAAGATCAGATGGGGATGTTTCTTCTTCTTTGCTCTTTAATTTCTCAGTATCAAAATCCTTAGGCAGTTTAGCTCCTTGATCGGCTAGGAAGAGAAAATACTTTTCTTTGTCATGTTGTAGGATCTTTTCTATGGCTTTAAGAAACTTGGGGTCTTGTTCAGCCTCTCTAATGTGAAGTTCTTCCTCTTGCTCATTGTCACTATCTACGGGAGTTTTGTTCATGTCTTTGTACTTATGAGATGGATTTTCCTCTCTATCAGTCATATGATGGATTTTCCTCTCTATCAGTCATATTGTCATCACTGAAAAGAGGATTGCGATTCACACTAAAATGAGGATTACCACGTTCACCTTCTTCTTGAATGTTATGGGTAGGACTTTCTCATTGAGACTCTTCTCCTATTTTGTTGTATTGAGATCTTGTAAAAACAGGCATATGAAAGAAATCTTATGATATGATCAAAAGGTCACTAAAGGATTTGACTAGGATGCATTGAATATTCAATCGAAGGTTGTGGTATATTCTCGAACTCAAGAGGTTGATTAAGATTGTGATGTTGAGATAACGCTAATCTTTGATAATAAGCTTGAGTAGCTAAAGGTTCTACAGCGTAATCGTCAATGAATCCTCTAATGTAGTCTTGGTATCTATGGAGAAATTTGCGATAATGGAGCAAGACGTGTCGTCTCTTATACAAAAATTCTCTACAGTCTAAGGTTTCTTTGTAACTTAAGTTCGTTTTGGGTTTCTTGATCCTATTGAAGACTGATCTCTTGATGAACTTGGTTGATTTCCACTTCCTCAACATGGGAGAGAAATGTCAGAAATTTGGGTCTGTAAAATTGTTGACAGAAACCAAAAAGCGCTATTATGTTCCCTAAATGCACTACAAAAAGAGGTATATGCGCTGGAGAAAGAGTCAAATGCACTGCAGAACACCTTGAATGCGCAGAAACAGAGCTTAGATGTGCTAAACCAAGAAGTATATGTGCTAAAACAGTCCCTAAATGCGCTAGAAAATTACTCAGATGTGCTGAACCAGGAAGTTGATGCACCAGAATAGATTGTATATGCGCTACAATTTTTCCTAGATGCGCTAAAATAGTTTTCCAAAGACAGTTTTTGACCAGTTTTGAAAATTGTCAGCTGGAGTTTTTTTTTCATGTTCATTTTGGATGATCCTTTATCTGAATTAATGTTCTTGAAAACACAGCAAATAGTCTGATTTAAGTTGATTGTAACCAAGCACAGAATAAGACAAGCACAACCTAGGTTAGGCCAGGACAATATCCTCTAGATTCCACATGGGTTTCCCCAACCGCATATCAGTAGCATGTGAATTCAGAAGCTTGGCTGCACGGGCTCCCCCTTACAGTGCACTCTCTTCTCAGGCCAACCAAGCTTCCAACCCCCATGAAACTCCCATGGCAGATTGATCACCTCTACTACTGACTGTGAAAGTGTGGAAGGCTTCACACCGACCGGTGTTGGACTAGCAGATAGAAGGTTTTGGCTTTCTAAACAATGGTTTTTAGTTCGGGACCCTCGTTCGAGTGGCCATACATGGGGCAAGAGATTAATCACCATTAAGGTGGCACTCCAGCCTGAAGAGGTTAAGCTCAACAGGGTTTAAGGGAGTACAACTCATGACACATCCAAGCAACCTTAGGTTTTCCCTTAAGGTTTACATTTATATACCGGTTGGGGGTAGCTTGGCCTTAGCTTCATTGCCGGTTTGAGTCGCGTTAAGGTGATGAAATCCCCAGGCAGGCCCAATTTCTAGAGTCAATAACCGTTTCTCTTACACCTAGGATCGCACAAGTGGGAAAGGGGAGAGGATACTTCGATTATCAAGTCAAGGTTACACAGGGAAAAGTGGGTCTGGTTTTCTGATCACCTAATTTGCACAGGGTGAGAGCATAGTCACCTACCACTTTCAAACACAGTCAAGAAGAGTAGACAGATTCATTTTAGGTGCACCAAAATAAAAAATGATTTACTCTAAGTGAAGATGTTGCTTCACAACAGACATGGGGTTCATTTTAACTGCATGATAAAGATGTGGTGGCTACCCTAGATTGATTCATTTTAAATCCAGCAAGAAAAAGAAAAGAAATTATGTCTGCGGAAGGCGTCAGACTCAGAATCTCTATTACAACCTAGATGCGCGACTCTATCACCCAGATGTGCAGAAACAAAATTCAGATGCGCAATAACAGAACCTAAATGCGCAATAACAGAACCCGAATGTGCGAAAACAAAACCTAAATGTGCAATAACAGAAATACAGATGCACAAAAATAGAATCCGGATGCGCAGGAATAGACACTATATGTGCTAAACTAAAATGCAATTTTTATTTTTATTTTTTCGAAATGCACTAATGATGTTCTATATGCGGTAATTAAACTCCTAAATGCTCTTCAGAAATTCTCATATGCGCCATTCTGTTTCCCAAATGCTCTTCAGAAACTCCCATATGCACCAAAACAATCCTCATATGCACCGAAGTACCTGCAAAACGGAAAATTTTCGGATCTCCAGATGCACTGCCGAATGTCAGAAAACCTGCAAGAAAACCTGCAAGAAATAAGTCTAAAATGGGGGCATAGGCCCCACGGTGGGCGCCAGAAATGTGTGATCAAAAATATGCATAATGAAATTAAGTAAAACAATATTCAACCACACCAATAAGACATTGTATCAAAACAGAAAATAAAAGGTAAAGTAAATGCAAACTCAGTATTATGCTTCAATTATCATCCTATTGTCCTCTATCTTCAGTGTTTTTGTTGATTCCAGCTTTTACTCTCAGATTTGTAGGCTAGGCTCAACAAACTATCTTCCTAAAGAATGAGATTTTAAATGTGATGCATGATGCAAGATTAAGCTATGATATTGAATTGAACTAATATGCTTGAAATAAACATGATGCTATGATATTAAAATGCTAAGGAATTAAATGCATGAACTCTAATTAATTGCCCATTACCAATGCTTGGATTCACACAGGTATTTATAGAGTCTTTTGAATGATTCTGATTGGCTGTCTTGATTGACGGTTGTGATAATTCCTGACAGATGGAATGGCTGAAGAAGGATGAAACTGAAGAGAAAATAGAAGAAAACTTGAAAACAAATTTTTTCTATTTTTATGAAAGAGGAAAAGATAAGAAGATAAGAAATCATCTTTCTTTAAAAGAATAAAAGAAAGATTTTAAAAGCTGATAAATAATGAATTAAAAATTCAATTATTTATTTGTGGATGGCATTCAACTTTTTCTTAATTAAATGAAATATTTAATTAAGCTTTTAAAAGCAGAAGAAAGTTAGTGATAAGAAGAAAGCTTTAATTAGGATTTTTGAAAAAAGCAGAAGATCTCATATTTAAATAAAATATTTAATTATGATATGAGAAGAAAACAGAAGATTTCACAATCAAATAAAATATCTAATTGTGATTTAGAAAGAAAGCATGAGATCTTTAATTAAATAAGGTTTATTTAATTAAATCATATTTATGAAATTAATTTAATTAATTAGAAGAAGAATTTAAAATAGAAGAAAGAGAAATATTTAAACTTAATTAAATCAAAAGATTTAATTTAAATTCAAACAATGATAATTAATTTAAATAAATAAAATGTATTTATTTAATTAATTAAGTGGACGTATAAAAATAATTAAATAAAATAAATTTATTAAATTATGAAGGAAGAACAAGATGAATGAACAATATAATTAAATTAATTAAATTTAATCATATGTAGAGGACTTTTAGATAAATTAACTAAATTATAAATATTTAATTAATTGCCAGGATTATAGACATGACCATTTTTATGTGTATACACATAGCTTTTTTGAAATCACCTGGTTTAGGCTTTTAGCCATAGCAGCAAGGCAATGAACTGTTTGATAAAATGATTTGGTAGGTATGTATAAAAATGTGGTAGCATAGACAAGGCAATGAACATTGGAAATTTTTCCTCAAAGAAATATGGTCTCATGTTGATGGAATTCCATAATTAATGCCATGAGAAGTGAATTGTTATGGATTTTCATGGAATTCCATCACCATGAGACCACATTTCTTTGAGGCAATTTTTCAACCAGTTCACTACATTGTCTATACTATTGCTTACTATTATGCTTTGATAGATTTTTTCTGAGCATCCATAGCTTGTTCAAAAGAACTTGTTTTAAAATTTTATCCATAGCAACAAGGGAGTGAATTGTTTGATAAAATTATTTGGTAGACAATATGTATGAAAAATGTGGTATCAAAGATAAGGCAGTGAACTTTTTGAAAAAATGTCTCAAAGGAATGTGGTCTCATGGAATGCCATGACAAGCAAATTCAATTGGTAGCTACTCCTAGTTCTTAGTTATGCAATATGAAGTAACTACATAACTACTTAGGTTGACTTTGTAAAAGGTATATTGTAATTGATTTTTTTTCATCTATCAACATCTAGTTATTAGTTATGTAGTGTGAAGTAATGATTTGAGTTTGAAAGATATGTAATGCAATGTAATCAACAATTTGAATATAAACTACAAAAAAATATTTCTTACAATTTATTAGTTAAACTCTCTATTTCATTTTCTCTCTATAAATTTATTGCTATGGAAATTCCTTTCAATTAAAAAATAGTTTTTGTCTCTTAGTCTACAATTTTTTGTTGCTATGTGTAGAACATTATAGATGGACAGACGTTGAAGGTTGACTAGGGATCAATACCATGCATTTGATGAGAGAATAGTTGATGAGAGGTACATGGACAAATATTCATGTCCATGTAATTACTATTTTGGTGGACAGGTGAAAAAAGAAGTCATATTTATTAACATATGATAAGATATGGGCATAGTGGTATAAGCCCTTGGAATGTCAATTATTATGAAGATGTGATAGAATGGAAGAGTGTGAGAGATGAAGAGGCAACAAACATAGATGAAGTGTCACCAAACATAGATGAAGAGGAAACAATGTTAGACGAAGGGTTTGAAGTTGATAGAATGTTGAATGAGGGTCTAAACAATGATTGGTCCAAGTTGATGGAGGATGCTTCAAATCCTGTGTATGCTAATTGCAGGTTAAGTTGTTTGACAATAATCCTTCAAATTCTTAACTTGGAAGTGGTGTTTGGTTGGACAAATGAGAGTGTAGATCAGTTATTGGAATTATTGAGTTTGTTATTACCACCTGACTCCATATTTCCAACAAAAAAAATTTGATGTAGAAAGAAAATCACTAAGCTGCTTAGGGTATGAAAAAATCCACACATGTGTGAATGGTTGTGTATTATTTCACAAGAATCTTGCAAGTGAGAGTGAATGTCTGAAATTTCATGAAGCGAAGTATAAAGACGGGTTGAAATTAGTTGTGGTTCCTAGAAAGGTTCTTCACCATTTTCTAGTAATCCCACAATTACTTCAAATGTATAGGTCCAAAGACATCGCTTAACTTATGCAATGACATTCCCAAAATAAGAGCATTGATGGAAAACATGTGCATGATTCTAAGATGTGGATGGAATTTGATAATAGATGGGCTAAGTTTTCTCAAGATCCTCGTAATATAAGGTTGCTTTTGGCTCTAGATGGGGTGAACCTATTCTTAGATCAAAGTACTAAATGGTCAACTTCTCTAGTGTTTTTAATAAATTATAACTTGCCTCCATGGTTAGCAACTAAACCATTTTTCTTAATGCTATCATTGATTATACTGGGAAAGAAAAGTGTGACTTCAGATACAATTGATGATTATGTAGAGCCATTATATGATGAGCTAATGGAATTGTGGAGAGGAATTGAAGCAATTCAATATTTAAGGGATGTTCATTCAATCAAATTCAATTTAAGAGCTTCCTTATTGTTTATGATTCATGATCTTCCTACATATGGCACATTTTCTAGTCTCAGTGTTCATGGATACCATGGATGTCTTGCTTGCAACTTTAAGGATTTTGTGAGGAACTCAAGAATTTTTCATAAGTGTATTTATTGTGGACATCGTGCTTACCTTAAAATGGATCATCAATATAATGAACAAAAAACACAATTCAATGGTCAAGAAGAGAATCGTGAAGCACCATTGCTAATAATAGGCGATTACATTGTTGAGAATGGACAAAAAAGAATGTCAATTATTGAAAATGATGGGATTGATGGTAGTAGATATGATCCATGTAATGAAATTAGTGTAAAAAGGTTGTTCATATACTATAAGTTTCCATACTTTAAGGATATAGCCATTAGGCATACTATTGACTTTATGCATACTGAGAAAAATATAGCTTATGTTATTATAGAAACTCTTTTTGGTGCTTTTGATACTATTTCATCACATGAAGACTTTGAACAACTAAAGATTCGTCAAAATCATTGGGTTGAAAAATATGATGATGAAAAATATAGAAAACCTAGTGCTCCTTATGTCTGGACAAAGGAAAAATGTGCACAATTCTAACAATTGTTGTCTCGGACTCACTTTCCCACTAGCTATGTAAGTAGTAGTATTAGAATCCAAACTAACATCAATGGATTAAGAGGCCTCAAGACCCATGACTATCATGTCATAATGGAGAGTATTTTACCTATTGTGGTAAATATATTAAGTTTGGAAAAGAGGCCAAGATTGGTAGTTATAAGGTTGAGCCTAATATTAAAGAGAATGAGTTTACATGTATTAGATCCTTCAAAATTTGATAGTTTGAGGGAGGAGGTTGTTGAATTCCTTTGTCTATTGGAATGGGAATTTCCACCAACAATCTTTAACATTTCTATGCATCTTTTGATACATCTACAATATGAGCTAAAGCATTGTGGCCTGGTAAGAACAAGATGGATGTATCCTATAGAATGCTATATAAAGGTTTTGAAAAAAAATGTTCGTACTAGGGAAAAACTGGAAGGAAGCATGTGTAAGGGATATTAAATGCAAGAGGCCATGGGATATTGCATAGAATATATGAAGGATTTTAAAAATGTCAATCAGTGTGTATGGGACGATGACGAAGAAGAGATAGTTGCAGGTGAAGTATTATAAGGAAATGGATGTCACTTCAAAATATCACATCAAGAAAGAAGTACGATACATGCCTATATTCTTGAAAACACATCTTCGTTCGATAAGTGGTGTAGGTATAAAAAAAATTATTCAAAAATTTATTTACTCAATTGCATTTACACATTTATATTATCAATCTTATTATTTGTATGTTAATATTATATGTAGAAAATATAAAGAAGTCAATCAAGCTTGGATGCAACATTGACCTCAAAAGTGCATACGTCATTCTGATTTGATTGGAGGTGATTCTTTTTCAAAATTTGAAGAATGGATTGCTAATGCAGTTAGTGATGCAAAAGAAGAAGTTCAAGATATAACAATGGAGGAAAATGATATTTCACAATCTCCACATTTATGGGCTACATGTTTTAGTGGAATGTGGGCCTATGGTAGTCATTTAAGTGTGGAGGGAAAAGACAAAGGAAAGATAAATTGTGATTGTGTTGTTAGTGTTGAATTTCTTCACGAAACTGAGAAGAAATTTTATGTTGGATTTATCCAACAAAATTTTCTAGTGGACTATGGTGAAAATAGTCCTATATTATTCAAATGTAAGTGGATCCAACCATCTTTAGTGCAATTTGATGAGTATGGATTTGTACACACAAATACAAGACAATTTTTATCAGAGATGGATGAGCTGTATGTTTTCCCTCTTCAAATTAACCAATCATTTCTAATTGATGATGTAAGAATCCCATGATGGTCGTATGTCATTCAAAAAAAGTCTCGTTCAAAATGAAAATTCATGGAAGTTGTTATAATGCCTGATGGGCAATATGTTAATTTACAAGAAACACTCAAAGAAGTGGATGAAGATGATGGTAGAGTGTTTGAAGAAGAAATTTTGATTACCAATTAAGAGATTGGGAGAGAGAATGCATTGCATGTCACAAATGAGGATGAGGAATAAAATCAAGCAGATGTAGACATGAATGACCAGGATTATGATCTTGCTCACAATGCAGATGATTATGATGATGTTTTGTCACCTTAATAGATTACCTTGTCACCTAAACTTTGGTTATATGTATGGTGTAATTTATTATTGAATGTAATAAAGATCTGAGTATAGGTGTACTTATTCACTGTTATTTTACTAATACATTTTTGAATGTAATCATCATTATTCTGCTAGTATATTGTATACAAAACCTGAGATGTTCACTATTGATTTGAAGTGCATTTAAAGTTAGGTTGAATCATTCTTCTTAGTTTTCTTACTTTGGTTGAAAATTTGAAATTAATTTTGTTTAGTTAGAATATAATTTTTCATATGTCCTATATGTTTTCTAGATGCAAAAACATAATGAACATCTGTGATTTAATAATACATATAGATATCTTAGCACTAGGTGAACTAAGCCTCCTCATTACAAACAAAGAAATGATCTCCTAGGTCTGATTGACACTGAAAACTAAAACTGAGAGACTACAAAATTAGAAGATTGTTCAATCTTTTCAATAAAATGATATCTAAAATACTGCATTCATAATAAAATTCAAAATTGCACTACCATAATAGTCAATAGAGGTATGTGTGGGATGGCGGGACATATATAGGTCAATGTACAAATGCTTACTACAATACCATGGCAACCAAACATGAATACTACAGGGTTGTGATGAGAACATGTTAAGAACTAAAGTAAACCATTGCCTCACAAGGGGTAAACAATGATACTATGGTATGGTAGTGAACAATCACTCAATCACTAGAATTAACCCATTGTCCCATGGGAGTCCAAAGGGGTGTGTGTAGGGTGGTAGTACTGCTAACTCTACCATACTGCTACACCGTAGTGGTCTTGATATGATAGAGTAGTATGACAGTGAACAATCACTCAACTACTAGAATTAACCCACCATCCCACGAGTGTCCAAAGGGGTGTGTGCAAGGTGGAAATATTTCCAATGCTACCCCATAATGGTCTTGAAATGATAGTGGTACTGTGGTACAAGTTTTCAAAGAATTTAATAATTACACCATTTGATTTCCCAAGATCAAAGGCATGTATTCAAACTCGAAATATGGGTAGATTCTAAAATATTTTGCATGAATTGACATTAATATTGAGGTGACCAAGCTCAACAAGAAATATTACTTGGGACTCAACAACATTTTGGAAATCATTCACATAGCTCAATGTACCAGAGGCAAGCGAGTTCAAGTGGGAAGACTCTACAACTATTATTTTGTCGGGTAAGTTCACAAAGACCCTCTATAGAAAGTGTATGAGATCTGAATTTACTTCTACAAGTAGACACTTAAATAAATCAACTAGGAGTAAATACTTTGTTATTCCACCCAAAAGAAGTCAACTTGTGAGTAAAAAGGAAGAGTACATAGTTTCTAAATCAAAGATGTCCCTGCAACAATCCATTTTAGATGTGTTACCTAATTATGTAAACAAAGGATTCAAAAAGGTGTTTAAAGATATAACCCATGGATGTAGAGACCCAATTATCCCTATCTCAAGGTTGGATATGTTTTGGTACTTCTATGAAAAAAGGGATGACAAGATTCTAGTTTCAAATCCTTGGACCTTAGATTTGGCCAAATTGATAGTCCCAAATGTCTTCGTAGATGTTGAGATTATTAAATTATTGGCACAATATTATCACCTAGCTACAAAGACTATAATAATTCCATATGGTTCACCATTAGTGGTGCTAATTAAAGAAGCAGTTATAGATTATTTTATGTTAAACAAGCAATCTATCACTAAGATCAAATTGGACAAAAGTGAGGAGGATTATAGGATATTGAGAAAAATCTATAGGAGTGATGAACTTCCTTTACACATGAAAAGGGGTGTAAACAATAGGAGGATACCTATCTCCTCATCCCAAATTGAGCCATTTTCCATAGAAGAATTCCAAGTATATTTCAAAAGAACTTATTTTTCTCTATGCCAAGTGCTTGGAATAGATGTTGAAGAGAGGATGCCAACCTATCTCCTGATGATGACAATGAAGATACAAAATCTTGAAGTCAACATTGAGTATGACTTTGCTATTGAAATTGACAAAGGGCCACATGAGGGATTTTTTCAAGTAAGAGAGGACTTAGCTCCCATCACTTTTAGAAAATATTATCTGCTATGTCATTTAATATTGTACCAAAACAAAAACAAATGGACTAAAAGAATGTGTTTGGGAATGACTCATGATGAAGGGAATAGGTTGTCTATACAAAACTAGTGTTACTGCTAGGATAGTAGATGCAAAAATAGTGATTATGTCATATTTCATTATGATTTTTTAATAAAGGTCATGGCCTCTCTTGGTCATATTTCACCAAGATTGTATAATAAAATCATGCAAGTATTAAGACCTTTAACATTGAAGCCAGAGTAGGGAAAAACTCACAATTTTGGTGATTGATTCTTCTTAGCAGACCAAATAGTAATAAGGGTCTATGGGTGTCCTCAAGCCCCACATGTTTTACCTAATTTTTTTTCTATTCAAACTGAATTTTTAGAATTTATGTGGAAAATGTTATGGATGGAGCAGGATGTTATGAAAAGACAGAAAAGGGGACATTCCTCCCTTACCTAACTAAATGTGAGGAGCTATTCATAGGGTCTAACACTCTTGAAGAACAACAAAACTATTTGAATATGGGATATTCATTGAAGTCACGAGGATAAAGAGTCTTTGATCCTGGAGGGAATATTAATTTTATAAAGCAAACACTTCTCACTAAATCTGGGAATACCCATGTAATGGATTACAAAGAAGGTGTAATAAGAAATTGTTTTACACTTGATGAAGTTTTTTAGAGAAAGAGGAAGTGGGAAATCATAAAGAGGCTTCAGGAGGAGAAGAAGAAAAGGGACATTAGATTCCAAGGATTCTATGTTGAAGAAAAGGATCCTATCAAAAGGATGAACGTAATAATTGACAACTTTGAAAGATTATATGTTGAACCAGAAAAGAAACTTGCGGGTAAGTCTTCAAAATCCTCCAAGTTTCCCATCAAACCAAGTGGTATTGTAATCATAGAGCCCCTACTAGACACTGCCACAATACAATCAAAAGCATCCCCTAAGCAACCAAGTCCTAAAAGGTAGAAGACACATGGATTGTCCCCTTTAGTGGCATATGAAATAAGTGAAGGGGAGTAGGGGATACTGAAGAGGTAGCCAATGTAATTTTGAATTGTAAAGATGATGAAGTTGATCAACCACTGCCTAAGTTTGCAACTGATGCTCATAAACCAAAAAAAAGAGTGGATGTACATGGGAATAATGATCAAGAAGTGCATGATGATGAAAGGGTGATTGTTTCCCTTAGATTTATTGAAGATGAATACTCAATTCAAACTCTCGAGTTTAAGGATTTTTGGTTTAAGATGAAAATGACAGAATTTGAGGAGAGACTCCAAATTAAGAATATGGGAACTAAGGAGTCACAACATGACCAGACTGTTGCCCAAACTCTTGAAGAACTCAAGATTATTGAAATTACTATTAGCCCCCAAGAAGCAAGAAAATTGGTCTTAGAAAGCAATATACTAATTATTCCTGGTATGGAGTTAAAATATATATTATTATTGGATCAAGTAAGAAGGAAACACTAACTCATTTGACTTTAAAATCTAACGAAAATGTCCAACGAAATATGTATAATTATATGTATCGTCGGGTGCTTGTAAATTTTGATGTGTAATTTTCAATTTTTTGAAAGTTTATCCCCGATGTTCATCAAAATTTCAATGAAACTTGGGTTTGTCAAAATGTCGACTATCAGTTTTGTCGAAATTTTGACAAACATGAAAAATAGAAAAAATTCAAATTGTGGCCGACATAAAGAAAAGTGAGTTGGCTGATTTATTGCAACAATGTTTTTCTCTACTTGAGACAGTTTGTGGAGAACTAAGGACGATTTTCTTGGGAAAAATTAGAAAAATTTGAAGAAGATATCGCTAGGTTGAGGGTAGTCATTATCTTTTTGTAGAA
>VDFB02365245.1:0-30722 GCA_007258455.2 Sequoia sempervirens
CTCAATTTCTAAAGTACGTACCTATATACCTGTTACCCATTTTTGTTACTTGCTCAAGTTGATTGAACCTAAGTGTTTGCAAACTGAAAGAGAAGTACATTTATTATTTATCTTTCCTATATTACATTCAATTGTACAAATAGGAAAATAAAAAAGATTACAAGATTATAGTAACAGATCACTTCATTTATACAAGTGCATGTAACATAGAAAATATTTTCACAAATCTTTATTGATACAAAAGTGCATATTTGTCTCACACAAGCTGTGAGACTAACTTATTCAATGGAATGAAAAAAAGTTTATACATTGATGGATAAAGAAAATATAATGCACATGTAAGGAAAGAGGCCAGTCATTTCTTGATGACTGGTTTGGTGTGTGTTGCCTTGCTTTGTCTCCCACCTTGAGCTGCTTTGTGTCCTCCCTAGCTCCATATTGCTCCTAGTTCCTACATTTGGAAATAACAATGATGTTAGAGGAGTGCTCTAAGCAATGAGGGTCTCTCACATTACATCTGCATGCACCCATGAACATATAAACTAATCTCCAAATGCATTAAACAAGCATGTAAAATGTAAATTTCCAAGAAAACAACAAGACCATCAAACACATCAGTCATGTGCACATGTTTTTCTAACTTATTTTCTTCATGTGTAGGTATAGGAAAAATAATGTTACTATTTTGATTCATTTAATATCAACACATGGGTAAAATGTGGCTCCCACAAGGGTTGATCCCAGTGTGATGATTTGTTGTATTTTATAGAAGCATTGAAGGACATTTCATTAGATAATTCACCCTTTATACATAGGCTTGCTCCTATTGATAAACACAATTTAAAATGAAAGAAGCTATCAGGTGCAATCAGGGCTATGCATGGACAAAGGACAATTTTTGTTGACAAGAGAAGGTGACAGTGATTAATTTTGTGAATGAATGCATTGAGAAAACTCAGGGTTGATCTACTTGAAAATTTCTAAACAACATAGCATAACTATGAATAACTAAGTATAGAGAATGAGTAGCCACAAAGCATCATGCATTTTGAGAAAGACTACGTGTAGTCATGGTATTATTTTAAAAGGAAGCAGTATAAAATGATAATAAGCATTCGTATATTACAAGATAGTAACTACAAAAAGAAAGGACAATGCATTATGAAAATTCTCCAATACAAAGTCATAGCGTGCTAACAAGAGGAAGTATCAGAGGAAAATAAAAGAGTAACATATAAAGAAGATGTTGTTTTCTTCAAGAAAATGCATGAAATATGAGACTTTTCAGATAACCTGAGCTAATACACAGGAGGGTATCTTTTCTTTGCAAGTATTTACATGAGAATGTCAGAGTGAAGTTCTAAACAAAGGAAATTGTGTAGAGAATAGCAATGAAAGCCCAACATCATGAAACAATCACAAAAATGAAATATTCAGAATTTTTTTAAGATGGACGAGTTTAAAAACTGGAATGGAACACATATAAGGTTCTAGAATATCTACAAAGAAACCCTTGAGGGTTATTTTTTGGAATCATCATAAAAAAAAATGAGGGTTTTATACATGTATTTCCAGATTTTCATAAAACCCAGGCCATGATTTAAAGTACTGAAGGAAACAGAAGGCTTTGAGTTTTTTCAGGTTTTCCAGCAGTATAAAATGCATTTCAAGAAGACAATATACCCACGCCCATTGAAATAAATGGGCGAATGAATTTTTGTGAGTAGAAGCCAAAATTTAAAGAGAATTCCCAAAATGTGTGGGCGGCGGCCTGTGAGAAAATGAAAGGTTTTTTTCTTTTAAAAAACCCTAGGTTTGTTTCCTTTGAGAATGCATTGAAATATTTCATAGAAACTGAGAATGACTGTAGCAAAACAAAAAATCAGAAGATTGGGAGTGTGAAACAAAGTTTTTGGCTCAGGTTTGAGCTATTTTTCTCAGTAGAAGTCACATAAATAGTGAAGTGATATAAAAAAATGGCTTACCTGGAGTTCCCTACCGATCTGTGCATGGCTTAGTGCCTCTGTAATAGTGGATTCTTCCTCTAAATTTTTTGGTGAAGACACAATGAAAACCCTGGTGGCGGCCTTAGCTTCTCTCAGAAGCTTCATGTAAAGTGAAAAGAATACCTTACTTTTTCCTTTTGTCTTTGCATAATATTTGAGAAATGTAAAACACTATGTATTGATGATCCTTTATAAATCATTTGGACTTAGTGTTCTTTTTAATGCAAGAATGATGGAGGATTTCAACGTATGGGAGATAAAGATATGTTTGTATTTATGCCATGCCAAGCATCTAGGGAGGTTGGATTCGGTTTGAAAACATATGGAGGAGATTTTGGAGCTATTTTTGACTCATTTATGAGCTTTGGAGAGCATCTTGGAGCATATTTTACTTACTTTTATGGTGGAAACAGTCAAATTTGACCTTTTCATGCATATTGAAGCCTTCTGGGGTAGATTGACATGCTATATTTTAGGCTTTTAGTGGGCATCCGACCCAAGATGGTTTCTGGAACCTTTTTTGGTGGAACCACTTGGTGTTGTTTACTTAATCACCTTTGTAACTCATTTGATAGTTAGTCCAGGTTATGCAGTTGGAGACTTAGTGACTTTTACAGTCCTTTGGCATAGATTTTTTTTGCATCTTTTGTAACTCTTTTGGATATGGAATTTAGAGGAAACCTTGCTCATTTCTGGTATTGAAATTATTGTCATATTGTTCTTGCAGTATTTGTGTATGTTTAAATGATTGATCAAGATATCTTGTGAAGTTTTTCTCTTGTGGTTTTTGTCTCATATGTTATACCTTTGCTACAAATAGTAAGCTAGTGCAGGTTGTTGATTGTGTCTGTGAAGTACTTGTAACTTGTTAATTGTGAGGTTTTTCTCGTCCCTTTGTAAGCTATTTGTGTTTTGACCTCTTAGTGAAACATTTATGCAAGAGCCTACTGCAACCGGTTTGTGCAAGTTATATATTTTCTATCAGAAGGAGCCAAGTGTGCAGAGTTTTGAGTTTCATTATTCCTTTTGGTTTGGTGTATCACTTTAGTTTTCCTTTAAGTTTTTTCATTTTTTCAAGTTTTAGTCTTTTAGGTTATCTTTCTCCCTCTTCCTCGAAATCAATAGTTCTAAGTGACACCATAGGAAGCTGGCCTTCTCTGGAGGTTGACCTCTATTTATAAGTAGCCCATAGTTTTAGAGGTCTTCCCATGTTTTCTCTGAATTGTTGAGCATTAGGTTCAATAGGGTAAATTTTCAGTAGATAACAATACCAAAAGGACAAGTGATTTCATATAAGAAAGTTTATCATGGGTCTAATGTGAAAATTAAAGGTGAGGTAGACATGCATGGTTTGACTACCATGGATTTGGTATACAAGAAGGCAATTAAACATGAACAAAGGATTAAGTCTACCTCAACTACTAGGAGAGGAATACAAATAATCTTGTTTGGACGCAAAACAATCAAACTCCAAGGAGGCCTGGTGAAGGGAAAGTTTTTCAAAAGCAAGGGGATAAGGTACCCCAAAATAATTGGAGTGAACTAAGGAGAGATCAAAGAGGAAACCACAACAATTTTAGAAACAACTTCAAAAGCAATGCTGGTGGAAATGAAAGTAATTATGGAAGACCTATGAAAAGGAGGGGACCAGTGAAGGGATGTTTTACATGTGGTGGGGATCACTGTGCGAGTAACTATCAGAGTAAAACATTTGGGACACAACTACATGGTAATTCTCTTCCACCTCAAAGAGTTACGTTTCAATAAAGGATTCATGCTGTTGTAGATAATCGACAAGCATAGTACTAGATAACTTTGGTAGAAGTTTTAGGTACTTTGTTTAGAATTCCCATTTTAATTTTAATAGATACTGGTGCTAAAACAAAGAAAAATAGGTGTTGGTGGAAAAATGTTATGAAAGGGGGGTTCACCAAAAAGACCTATTTTCCTAATTCCATTCAAGGAAATGAGATCCAAAATAATGAAGTGACTAACAACCAAAAAGGTGAGTCAAATCAATGTTTGAATCAACAAATTTCCTATCTATGCAAGGAAGGGGGTATAAACTAAAGAGCACTTTGGAGAGAAAGATCAAAACCATCAAACAAACTCCAAAATACAAGCTATAAAATGCAAATGAAGAATGGTAATCAAATCTAATAGAAATAGTAATCAAAAGGTATATCTGGAAAGGGGAAATCAATGTGTACCTTTCACCAAAAGTCACCTTTTGAAGCTCATTGAGGACTCATTCACCCTATGGTGAATGGGTCTTGGCTAGGGTTCTCTGAAATCTATTTCTAGGTTCTCTTCTGTTGTGTCTGTACTCCTAGATTCCCGAATTTCATTGCCAAACAATTGGAAATAAATTTTGTAGAGGAGTTTTTGTGATGTGACAAATTTTCTTGCAACTTTTACAACTTTGCAACTTTCTTCAATTTTGCTCTCCAAAGGATCTTCAACCTAAAATTTACAATCACACATCAAAGAGAGAAAAATGTTGTTTTGTCAGGGAATGGGGGTTTACCTTGGTAAAACCTTGTTTTGGTAATTAAACCTTGTAATGAAACAATGAAATAGCATGAAGGAATGATGAATGAATGGCAATATGTAACAACTCACCAAACCTTATTTGAACCTTGGATTGTAGACCTAAAAACTAGCATGAAGTGGCCTCAATGGATATAGATCTTGATCATGAAAATTGTCTTGAAACAACACCTTTGAATTCTTTAATAGATCTTGAACACTACATCACCATATTAGCTCAAACAACCTGCATGATGAAAGGAATATTGATTGATGCAATAATCTTCAATAATTCTGTCCTTGAATGCCTTGAAATTGCTTTTGAATTGCTCTTGATCTAATAAAATTGCTCTAGGAATGCTCTCATCAAAATTGCTAGGTGAAACATAGTGAAATGACCTCTTATTTATGCATATCTTAAAATTAATTCTCGAAATTCAAATATCACAAGCCGACATTGAATTGTAGATTTGAAATCATTGAAAAACTACCAAAAACATAATTTGAATTTAGGTCCTAAGTGCAAGTGAGGAAAGTGAGGACCCATTCCCCCTATGGCGAATGGGTCCTAGGCCACTTGCCTAGGACACACATTGCTCAATGTTAAACCTTATGTCATGGCATTTATGAATGTCAAGTTTTATCCCTTGGAATTTGTAAATAATTAGGCTTGGATTTGAATAAAGGGGCCAATTAAGGAAAATCAACCTGAATCAATTAATAAAGCCATAGGTTAGTGTGAAAGTGTAAAGGTACACCTTACAACACCAAAAACAAGGCATAGTTAAGTCCATTTTAATTAAAAGGGCCCTAAACTTAATGTGAATATGTAAAATACATATTACAACACTAAATTAAGGCATCATTAAGCTCATTTTATTATTAATCATTCATTCCAAAATTAAGTGTGAAAAAGGAATACTTTTTCCTACACTACAGGTGCAACAAAAAATTTGATTTCTCCTAGAATAGGAAGTCAAATGTATAGAAAAGTTGGCTACATGAAAAAGTCTTGGGTTGTAGAATATGCAAACCAGAAAAGAGCTGAAGTGAGTCAATGTATATTCGAGGCAAGAGTTGAACTTCCAAGTTTCTTAACGGAAGTAAATTTATACGCAGCTCCTTTAGGTTCTAATGATGTCATATTAGGGATGAATTGGTTATGGAAACATAGGGCCAAGGTAGATTGTCATGCTAAAACAGTTGAATGCTTAGATGATCTAGGTAATTGGAAGTCATTACAAGGAACACCTAGAGAGGTTAAGTTATGGCAGATATCCATTGTGCAATTGCATAGGGAAAAGAAGAAAGGTTGCCAACTCTTTGCAGTAAAAATGGAAAAAACTTGAGGAATGAAAGGAATTCATTTCTCAAGATGATTTAGTATATTATGGACCTCAAAACTCCCAAGATGTTGAAGAAGGTGAAGTATTGGAATCTTGAAGAGTAGATATGGAAAAATATCATATTTTATGAAAGTTTGTGGATGTATTTCTAAAGGAATTACCTGGATTACCGCCTAAGAGGATGTTTGATTTCTCTATCGACATATTACCACAGTCAAAACCTATATCGAAAGTACCTTATAAGATGACCGAAACTGAATTAATTGGGTTAAAGGCACAACTAGAAGAGATGTTGTCTAAGGGATTAATAAGACCTAGTGTTTCACCCTGGGGAGTGCCAGTGACATTTGTAAAGAAGAAGGATGATACACTACGATTATGTATTGATTATCGATTGCTTAAAAAAGCAATGATAAAGAACGAGTATCCATTACCATGTATTAATGATCTCTTTGATTAGATGCGAGGAGATATGGTATTTTCAAAGATTGATCTACATTTTAGATATCACCAACTAAGAACCAAGGATGAAGATATTTACAAAACTGCTTTCAAGACTAGATACAGACATTATGAGTTCACAACTCTTCCATTTGGATTGACGAATGCACCAACGACATTCATGAACTTACTAAACAATGTATTTAGAGGCTATTTGGATAAGTTTGTGTTGGTCTTCTTGGATGACATTTTAATTTACTCCAAGAATGAAGAACATATCAAGCATCTAGAGATTGTTCTCCAATTATTGAGAGAGAAAAAGTTATACGAAAAACTCTCGAAGTGTACCTTCTTCCAAAAGAAAGTATAGTATAATTTTAGTTGAAGGGATTTTGGTTGATCCTGTGAAGATAAAAGCAGTGTTAAAGTGGCAGATGCCCAAGAACATGTCAAAAGTTAGAATTTTTATGGGTTTGGATGGGTATTACCATCAGTTTGTCGCAAACTTTTCAAGAATAGATTTTCCCATTACATCATTGCAAAGGAAGGGGAATAAGTTCAAGTGATCTGAGAAGTTTCAAACATCATTTGATCAACTTAAGGAAATATTGACCATAACATCGATACTAAAAGTACCAAATCTAGATGGTAACTTTGTAGTTATTACAAATGCATCTAGAGAAGGATTGGGTGGAGTATTAATGTAGGAAGGGCAAGTCATAACTTATGAACCTAGGAAGTTGAATCCTTATGAAAATAATTATGCTTTGCATGATTTAGAGTTAGCAACAGTTGTCCATGTATTATAGATGTGGAGAAATTATCTATTGGGAAAACTATTTGAGCTGAAGATTGATCACCATGGTCTAAAGTATTTTTTACCCAACCCAATTTGAATGCATGAAAAAGGATAAGGTTGGAGTTGATATTTGACTATGATTTCAATATGAGTATATCAAGGGAAAACAAAATTAGGTTGTCGATGTCTTAAGTCATAGGAGGCATATCTCCTTTATGATTTCAATCCAAATTGACTTCAAGGAACAAGTGTTGTAAAAATATAAAGGTGACAAGTTCAATGAGCAAGTTAAGCAAGCATTTGTGAAAAAACTGCAAGATTGAAGGTACGAGGGATATCACTTTGAACCTAATGGATTATTAAGATTTAAGGGAAGGATTTATGTACCTAACATTGGGGAATTAAGGAGCATGGTATGGAAAGAATTTCACAATGCACCATATTCAAGACATCCAGGTGTAACAAAGATGTTAGCTGATGTAAAGCCATTATATTTTTGGAAGGGTATGAAAGGGGATGTAGCTAAATTTGTAGCAAGTTGCTTAGAGTGCCAAAGAGTGAAGGAAAAACACCATTATCTTGCAGGCCTATTATATCCACATGAAGTTCTAGAAAGTAAGTGGTAAGTTATTAGCATGGATTTTGTGCAAGGTCTCCCTATGTCAAGGAACAAGCACAATGACATTTTGGTAGTGGTTGAAAAGCTCACTAAGGTAGCTCACTTCATACTCGGGAATCTGACCGATGGGGCTCCTGTAATAGCATGAAAGTTTATTTAAGAGATATTTAGATTGCACGGGATTCCTGAAAATATCATTTCTGATAGAGATGCTAGAGTGCCATCTAGGTATTGGAAAACCTTATTTTCTACACTTTGGAACAAAATTGAATATAAGTTATGTGTATCATCCAAAAAAAATGGAAAAATAGAAAGAGTGAACCAAGTATTAGAAGACCTACTAAGGATGTATTGTATGGATCAACAATACAAGTGGGAGGATTGCCTACCTTTGGTAGAGTTTGCATACAATAACTCATGTCATTTTGTGATCAAGATGGCTCCATTTGAAGCATTATATGGCAAGAAGTGTTGAAACCCTATAAGTTGGGATAAGCCTTGAGCCAAAAATGTTATCATAAATGGAGGAACAAGTTACAATTATCAAGAAAAGCTTAGTAAAATCTAACGATAGGCTGAAAAGTTATGTTGATTCTAAATGTATACCTAGGAATTTCATCGTAGGGGATAGGGTATTATTGAGAGTTAAGCCTCACAAGAGTTCTATGAAGTTTGGAAAGTCATATAAACTAGCTCCATGCTATGTTGGACATTTTAAAGTCCTTGAAGAAATCAACCCTATCGCATATAGGATTGCCTTGCCACCAGCTCTTGCTAGGATGCATAATGGCTTTCATGTCTCATATCTTAATAATAAGTATATACTAGGCGATAATCATGTTATTGATTGGAATTATTTACAAGTGTAGGACCCAAGGGTGGTAACAATTGAGCCTCTCAAGGTGATCAGAACACGTAAACTTCACTTGCATAATAGAGAAATTCTGCAATGCAAGGTCTAGTGGGATTAGTATGCAAAAATTCTACTACATGGGAAGACTATACTGAAATAAAGAAAAAGCTTCCTCAAGTCTTTCCAGATTTTGAAAACTCTTGAAAATAATGATGTTTTGTGTTTTGTGTTTTGTGACGTGTGCTTTATGCAATGGTCATATTTGATATTTAAAAATCATCAGGGACGATGATTCACAAGGGGGGAATATGTTACACCTCATGTGTTATTATCTATTTACTATTACCTAGTTTGGTAAATTGCTTCAATAAATGCAAATGTGTTTTATTTATGAATTTTGATAGAAATATGTTGATTGAATGTTCGATTCAATTAAATTCTTTATGATTCAATATATAAAATATATAATGTGAATATGACATGTAAATGAGGTATATGATGTATTGATTCAGCTAACTACTGTTATGGTGAACTAAGTTGAATACAAGAACAAGATCAAGCCTTTGGAAGAGAGGGGAAGTATCACTCAGGAGAACTTGGTCTAGTAACCTTTAAATTCAGAATTCATCCTTTATGAGCATTCAAACACTCAAACCCTAGTTAATCTTAGTTAAGTCAAGTCAGTTCAGGAAATGGGTAAGTGATCTTCTATTTGATTATGAATTTTTATGTTGATTTGCAATCTTGTTTTATGATCGTTCAGAATGAGGGATGAGATGAAGTCTTGAAGTTGTCTTAAAGTCCTTCCTTGAGTGTTTGCTTTTATATCGACAAGATATATGCATTTAATGTATATATATGTGTGTGTGTATATGTACATGTCTATAGTAAACTCATACATGCGAGTAAATACATGCATGAGTATACATAGGTAGATGTACCTACACATGCTTATGGATGGATGGAATTGTATGTATGAGTGTTTTATAAAGATATTGAAATGGAATTACATGTATGTGTGTGTGTGTGTGAATCAAAGCACATATAACATATGGAACATATGATAAAGGTTCAACTAACAATTAAGCCAACACAAAGTTTAATAACACCAAGTCAAAATAAAGAACAAGCACACAAGAGTTATTGCTGATGTGTAAACATTTTAGAAGGAAGTAAATACTATTTTGAAACCTTTGGAATATTTCAAAACCCACGCTATAATAGTGGCACCAAACATATGGAGGTGGCACCATATTTGAAAGTGCTTGGAATGTAAAAGAGGTCTTTAAAATGTGCATAATCCTGTAAATAGTATTTAGACTCAGTCAAGTGCAAACTTGGCAATATTTTATAAAGTAATTCAAATTAGGAAACTTTTTTTGAGCTTGTTGTCCCATATATCAAGTCGAATCAGCCATTTAAATGGTGAGGACTGTGATGTGTTACAAACCTATGAGTTAACTTGGTGAGTCATTGCATGAGGTTAGAAAGGTGGCAAAAATACCGACTTGTTTGTAGACTTCAATTACTCACAAATTACTTGTTGATGGTGTAGATGTCTAAATTTGGACACTTAATTTATCCAAATTTATCCCCTTTAATTAACATCCTTAAGTTCTTCTAATCCCTAAGGTATTTAATCAATAATACCTTATCTTTTTAATCCTTCTTCCATCAATTGAATTAAATAAATATTCCATTTATTTAATTCCCTTTATGTCACATCCTCCATCATTTTTATCTTATCTTAATCCTTCTTCTAATCCCATCATTAAGGTGTGCACATGCCTAATCCTTGATTAGGAGTGTCACATCCTCCAACTTTTGCAAGTTGGCCTCTAATCTCTCTTAGCCACCTAACCCTCCTCTAATCCTTCATTACTCTTTCCCATGTGATCTTTGACTTGTCACATCAAGTCACATGTGAGATCTAACCCTCTTCTAATCTTCATTAATTAATCTAATCAAGTACTTGCACAATCCTAATCACCCATTTTAGTCAACTCTCCCCATCCCCCAAGGAATTTTTAATTCCTTTTTATTCATCCAAGGCACTCCACTTCCCCATGTGAATTTTTAATTCACCTTTTAATCCCAATGCACCCTTTGGAATTTAAAATTATTTCCCATCTCCCCATGTGAATATTTGAGGAATTTTTAATTCCTCACATGTCCTCTCACCCACATGGGGACAAGTACCTCCTTTATGAGGAGATCTTGTCCAATCCCAAGGTACTTTGTACCCCTCTCCATGTCATGTCCTTATCCTTCCACCTCATGTCCAATTCACCTTTTAGGGCTAAATCACATGCCACATGTCAAGATGTGAGGGCTTGTGAGTTCTCAACTCACCTTAGCCCTACATCTTGATATTTG
This sequence comes from Sequoia sempervirens, assembly GCA_007258455.2. NCBI lineage: Eukaryota > Viridiplantae > Streptophyta > Pinopsida > Cupressales > Cupressaceae > Sequoia > Sequoia sempervirens. Next base: position 10,970 of record VDFB02365245.1, read on the forward strand.
GTGGATCAATCTCAACCGTCCATTTCCCCTAGGATTTTCTAAAAATCCTATAAATACCCCCTCTTTTCTCTCATTTTGGGGAGATCATTTTGTGTAGCCAAACTCTTGCAGTTTTACTTCTCAATCCAGACTTAGCTATTTTCATGTTTCCAAGCATCATTTGCATCTCATATCACACATCTTTTGTCATCTAAGGAGCATACACATTCAAGATCGAAGGGCCAACCAAAGGATCGACTCAACGCAAGGTATAAAGTTCCATTTTGTGGCTTTGTCTTGTTTTGTTTCCAACTTAGGCTAATCTCGAAGTGTAGGTTGTTTAGTTGTTTATTTGTGCTCTTTAACTTGTTGCTTGTTTTCTAACACCTATTTCGACCTATCACAGATGGTTCGAACAAGCACAACAACAATAAACAAAATATTACTATTTTTCTCTCCTGAAAGAGAAAGAATAACACATGGATATCTAACTCCCAAGGTCTTGGTAATCGGTTCTCGACTGTGCTGATTTCACTCAATGGTTGATGTGAACTATAATGTTGAAGGGGCCTGCTAGTGTTGAGCTTGTGGATTGTTCTAAGATCAAATATAAATTTAAACCTACTTTAACCAGGGTTTTTAAAGAAACAGAAAAAGATAGATCAAAGCTTTGGAACTGAAAAGAATGATAATTCATCCAACTTAACCATACTTGTTACCTTTCAAGGAATTCCTAACTAAAACTATAGAACAAAATTAACTTGTGATTAACACACAGTTTGATTCATTCACAGTGCTAATTTCAACAGCAAATTGCAAATCACTATTTAAACAAAACATAAAAAAAACTTCATTCCTTGAAAGCTTTTCAAATCAAATGATTAACCCAAGATAAACACCATTCAGGAACACAATATGAAGTAGATTTAAATCTGGTTGCTTCTATTGTTAGTGAAATAGATAAGCAACATTTACAAATCTGGCACAATCACTAGTGTACAGAAAACCTATGTCTTCAAATTGTTTCCATCTATACTAAGAGAACCAGAAGGATACATTACTGCCTTCTGTCGAATCTAACTCCTATTCTATTCTACTCTTAAGTTTTCTCTCCCTCTTAAAAAAATCCTATTGTTCTACTAGACTTTGGTCCCCTTCTTTTTTTCTCTTTTCAAAGAGGCAAAAGTGCCAGATATATCGAAAGAATGTGTTGGCCCCTGTTTTTAGGGTTTACAAAATATCAGCCTCCAGAAAGATCCGTCCTTAGATATTTTTAATCAAGTTACTTCTACATTAAATGTGTATCCCCGATGTCCATGTCGGTGAAAGATCGCTCTAGGAATGGCCTCCAAATCTTTTGGAATAATCTCATTAACTTTTGGCCTCCGTGTCCACCCTCGAACTTCCATCAGAGCTGCTTTGAATTCCCTGGAGTATAGCCATTAATATCAATCTACCTTTTGCCAATAGAGATCCCAGCTGTCACTGAGACTAGTGGCCTTTTCTTCCTTTCAGCTTTCTTGTGCTTAAGATCTTTCTGCAAGTTGACCATCTTTGAGAAGCAGCATCCAACCTCCCCTGTTAGATCCAAACACCATTGCTTCACCGAGCCAACCCATGCTACACAAATTCTATTGATCTTCTTCATAGGGGTGGTCACAACAGTCAAACAACTAATGGTTTGCCTTTAGTTCCCTCTGATTGGTTGAACGCATGCCACTTAGGCTTTCCAGGCGGTCAAAAGCTATTCAGACAAAATCGCATGTCGGTGAGACACTAGTCGCGTCTCCCTGATGTGATTATACTTGACAGGATGGTCGGCATAGCATACAACTATCAATGAGACCTCATATCGAATGCAAAATTTATATCGATATCACAAAAAAACATCGGCAAGACAATAATTATTAGCTAGAGGTCATAGCGAGTCCTACCACTATGCTCCTCCATTGGCAAAACATTACAGTGAAGCCCCCACCTTTCGGCGAGACTCCAGAGAGTCGGGAAGATTTCTCCCCGAGCAACCCTTCTTTCACTGAGACCTCCAGCAGTCGGTGGGACTTCATAGCGATGACACCTCCTATCGGCGAGACTCCAGCGAGTTGGCTAGACATTACGGCAGGCAGCAGGAGTTATAGCGATATCCCCCTTTCATCGCCGAGACAATCACATTCGGTAAGAGGTCATAGCGGGCGCTAAGAGTCATACCGATATCCGTTTTCCATTGGAAAATCCATCACTATTGGCAAGACTCCCCATTGTCGGCAGGACCTTTCACCGAGCTCAAAACATTACACCGAAGGGAGAACCCTTCGACGGGACTAACAACCATCAGCAAGACATTACCCTGTCGGAGAGATATCACCTCGATGCAAACCCTTTCACTGAGACTTCCACCATTCGGCCAGACATTATGCCGAACTCAAACCTTTCAGCGAGACTCCCCCGTGTTAGTAGGACATCTCCCTGAAACCATCCCGCTTTGGCGAGACCTCACCCCATCGGTGAGAACTTACCCTGAAGCCACAAACTTTCGCCGAGACCCCCATCAGTTGGCAAGACCTCTCTCCATGCACAAATTCTTTCAGCAAGACATACGATCATCGGCGAGATATCATACCGAAGGCAAACCACTCTCCTCGACGCCGGGCTTGTGAACAACGGTCGGCGAGACTTCCCAAGCGGAGAGATATACAAAAACTCATGGCGACCAAGATGTCTCGGCGACCTTTGGATTTCAAATGAACAAAACCAAACTGCCAGTCGGAAAGACATCGAGCTAGTCTCAGTGACTTTATCCTTTGAAGAGTTTTATACCAAATGTGACTGAGGTATGCTTTCCAACTGAGTTGCTTGAGAAATATCATCAGGTGTATGATTTAATCCTGCAACACAAATGCCTCCATTAGTCCTCAAAGCATATAAAATACACTATTGTTCATCATGCCTTCAATTTTAACAAAAAGAAACCCAACTTTGGCTGAGGCAGAACCAAAATTTGACAGAACAAAAGACAAACTTAGGAGGAAAACAAAAGAACTCCCTAGGACCAAACCAGACAACCAAAGGTGAAGAAAACAAAAGAAAAAGGGGGACCCATTTTGTTCCAGAATAAAATGGGGTGGTTATGCAAGGAATAACATTACTATAAATAGAGGTGCTCATTCTACCAATTGTTACACTTATCATTCTAGTTTTCCTTGTGATATTCTACTGCAAATTTTGTGAGATTGAATTGAGAATTGTGAGATAGAGAGAGTTGCTTGTTATTTTGTATTAGTTTTATTGAGAGATCTAGAGAGAGGCTAGTAGAGGATTTTTGGGTTGTTCGTAGTGAAAGTAGTAAGCGATCTTGAGATATTAAGCTAGGAGGGAAGATTATTCAGTTGGAGCTTTAAAAAAGCATGTTGATTTCTACTCCCTTGTCATTATGTTGAAAAGATTGTTAATTATGATGCCATGTTGGAAAGATTGTCTTTAAGTGTGTTTGATGCTTGCAAGTCTTTTGAAAGTTCTTTGATTTTCACTTGTTTTGGGAAACCTTTCTTTGGGGTTATACATATATAGATAAATATACTATCATGGGTTTTATACAATTGTATACTATTTGTAGCATGTCAGAACTAATATGTCCAAACAATAGTTTATTTTCTATTGGTTTTTATCAGACTTTAAGATACTTTTGAACATACTTCCTGACTATAGTCCATATTATATTATCCTTTTTGTATCTATTATACGAACCTAAGACCTAAAATCATGATGATGGAATTATAGTTTAATATATTAGCATTAAGTGGTTTATATGAATATGTGCATCTAGAAATGTTGATGGAAAGTTATGTTTTAATATGATGGTTATCTTTGTGTACATAATATGTGGAACTAACCTGTTTGCAGCAAAAAGAGGAACTATGATTCACAACTTTGTGAGATGAACTTGTAGCAAAAGGAGCACTGGATACCAGAACGGGGGATGTTGCAGAAATAGTTGAATGTGGTGGTTATTGGCTGAAGGAATTCATGAAGATAGAACACGTGTTGTCATGACAATTAATAAACACTGAAGAAGAGGTCTTCTTTTATTTGTAGCATAACCCCTATTCTATTTCCCTCTCCCTATTTTAGCTACCCATCCTCTCAGTCAGTCGGCAACATCTTCCTTGCAGAATATTCTATGGTTTTATAACATTTGTTCTTAACCCTAACCCTAGTTACAACATTCCAACAGGAAATGGTTCGGTTCAATCTTTCACAGATAAATGGTTACAAAACAATTCAAACCTATTGAGTCGATCATAATTTAATCCATCAACAGTCAACAACCAACCATTGCTTTCCAACTGTCAATTCTCCTTCATATACTGCTTGTCGTGGTGAGGGTCCACCAACACACATATACTGCTTGTGCAATTCTAGAGAATCAAGATGGGAATCTACAATATTCACAAGTCTCTTGGAAAAGACTTAAATATTTAACTCCCAACATGACATCATCTCATCACCACTTGCCACTCTTGCACACCCCGCAAAAGTCTTTCGGGACCCACCACAAGGGGTGTGGGGTTAGCGAGAATTGCTGGATCGAGCACATCACAACCATAGATCAAGATCACCTTTAACTGATACACTATGGTCCCCATAGCCACTGTGACATCCACGTCACTACTGACAAACCAATGCCCGCTCAAGATTGCTATATCACTAAAAAACCAAACTTCACAACCTCTATTAGAGGTTATGAAATTCCCAAAACCCATGACATGTTGATAAGCACAAGAACCCCAGTGTCACTAAGTTAAAAAGTTATGAAAAATCATAACCCTGCGACATAGGTTTGAAAGTTAGGATTTTCAGCGATCTTGTGACATACAGGCCGAATAAGGGAAAAACACAACTGCTCCAGGAAGTCGATCAAGCCAGTAAATTTGAGTCACATTTCTCATCATTCTCCCACTTGACGAAGAACTTACTGGCTCCTTCCAAAGCTAGAAGTTATTGTATCATCCATCCATGCAACCAGCAAGATCCTCGACCAATGCTTTCATGCTCCAACTACGACACCTACAACGACATCTAAGATGTCCACCAAGCAACAATTCCTGCCTTCCTCCAAAGGAAAGGAATGAGCCATGATGAGTATGCACCAGTCTATCTGATACAAAAGGCTACAACATACTGCCACCACTTCACTGTGCTCACAACTTATACAAAAGCATCACAACATCAACTTCAAATCCCTCAACATGAACACAACCATGAAGTCATTCTCCAGAAAACAAGATAAAACATTAGCTAGAATAACAACCAAAAAACTAACTGCTCCCATCCAAATGATCAACCCACGTGACTGAAAATAACACCCACAGTAAGTGCTAATGCATCCAATCACACATACCATAAAGGTATTAACATCAGCAAACTCATGCCACTTCATAACCAACCCATCATCTGCAAAAACAAGCTTCATGTGCCAACCAGTCAAAGAAGACAAAACACATCCAAGAACTCCCACTGCATGGGTAATAAATCTAAAAAAATCAAGGCATACCAAATCTACCAATAGAATAACATAGAGAGTGTAAACATGTAGTTTCAAGGAACCATCCACAATGATATGCAAAACCTGTAATTAAATAACCTGTAAGAACAACTCTCACCACAAGTCTTCACAACTCTCCCAAGTTCTCCACACCCAACAAAGGAAAAAATATTAAGAACCTCCATGTCATCACCCAAGAACATGAGTGAAAACACATGACCACAAGCTAGTGATCACTAAAGCTCTGACCAAACTTCAAACTAGTGTAATGTGAAACCAACCATCTAGGAAGACAACCAAGACCAAAGAGAGCACCTCTACACACCATGTACCTGTAGAAAATTCTCCTACATACACCTCTAAATGCCAACTGTGTCAAGTATGATCTCCTTCAAAACCCCAAGAGAAAAGCCTTAACAACATCCAACTGTTCAATCACCAAGATCAAACATAACACATATATCATGTAATCAACATGGATGTAATCCTCTCAAAGAAGATCAAACTATTTCATTTCCCATTTCAGGAAATACACCCAATGCATCTCCTAAACTCAACATCAATGAATGTAATCACAATGCATAAGGAGATAACCATGCTATCCATCTCTCACAATGAATCCTTCAAAATCATTTAATAGCAGTTCAAAATCCATATCCATGAAAAAAAGCATAAAACACTTGAGAGAAACAATGGGCAATACCTCTCAAGTGATAAACTACCAAGTAGACCAAGAGTGGGGAACGAGAATACTCCTTCAAGATATGCAAGCCATCATGACTCCTCCAAGAGCAATCTCCTCGTTGGTCTCTGTTGAACTCGCATCCAACCAAGGTGAAGGATTCTCAGACTTTCTGTTGAATTATTCATCAAGAGTAACCATCAACACTTTTCTCCTCTCAAGAGAATTACAACCTCACCTTATTCTTCATGTATCCGTGAGCACCTACAAATGATCATCTCATGCTAAACTCCAAATGCATCACTCGACTATCATGAAGTTCTCAAGCATATGACCAATGCACCCAAAACACAAAAAATTACCAGACCACTGTCAAAGCTTTGAACATTTGAATCAGGAACTTATCATGTCATCATGATCTTACCATCCCCCTTAGGAGATTCCATTCTTCAAGTGAACTAATTATGGTCTCAAGAGCAATTCAACATGCCAAAACTCTAATGCGCAAACAAGAGTCTATCATGACATTAAGCAAACAAACTCTAAACCAACATCACTTGTCAAGCACCACCAACACCTCAACCAAAGACTCCAAGAATCCTCCATGGTTCAAGATGTTACACATCTTCAAATAGTGTCCATGCAAATACAAAAAATCTCTTCTACAATAACAAGATCTAAGAGCTCCTCCTAGTAACATCTACAACACTAAAGAAGATCATCCATCACCAAGTGATGAATCCACAGTCATTGCTAAAGATCCCACTGAACTGTGACAATCGAGCTTTCTAAGCACACGACCAAACATCTGCTAATCTAAAAATCCTTCAAGTCCACACATCAACATGTCCATCAAGTGGCACCAAGATCTCCAAAACAAGTAGAGAGTACCATCACTGTTAAAAGCTTACACAAAGCAGTGTATCCAAGATATCCATGACATCATGATACAACATGCTATAGGTCCCCATAACTAACTATTTAGTTACTTAACACCATCCATCCTCTCATCTCAAAGAAACCACACCAATGCACAAGTGACCACAAAAAAGGCCAGCTAACAAGTCTGCACAAACAATACATCAACCTCGTGGATATAGATATTCCACTTCTGAGTTATCTCACTGCAACCAATGGATAGCTAATCCACCAATCACGTAACTTGAAGATCAATCACATTGAATGTGCAAACCCACCATCACACTAGAAACAAAAAAACTGAGATCTCAAAGATAATAACCATGTAGACAACATGATTCAAACACCAGATCAATTCCAAATCCGGTTTTCCAATCATGTCCACAACTCGAGCACCATAGTCTAGGAAACCAACAAGCACCACCATGGAAATGATGAGTAACAAGTCACTTACCAACACTCCCATGTAGAGAAAGAATCACACCTTCTCACACCATGCATGAAGCATGCATGCAGAATTGTAACTATCTCATCCAACAACGCCCTAAAAGCTAGGGCCTAGAAAATAGTTTAACAATAGCTCCACAAAACCACAAGTTTTCTTGACCATGTAAAACCTGCAAGACCACTGTGTTTGAGAACACCCATGCACGCCCATATCTACTTCACATCTAGATGACTCAAAATTCTAAAACATAAACATGATAACAGTTAAACCAGAACAATGGAATAACATGGATATGCATAACCATAGATTATTTAAACAAGAATATATAAAACCCCTCAAATCCAAAAAACATGAATCTGAGTGATGCAAGTACAAAATATCCTTAAAAGGAAACAATGGTTTAGGAACTCCAAGCCCATATCAAGCCAACTCCAAAACCACCAACATGCACATGCATCTGAGAGAGAGACGGGCTATTTTAGAAGCTTCCAAACCATCCAATGATCAACTCCATAGCCTACATGCAATCGGGGTAACATAAAGTTATGCCTTCCAATACCAGGACAAAACACCCAACATAAGCACATTTCTCTATAGCTAAGAAACAACCCAAGCTTCTCCATATCACCAGGGAGCCCCTCACACAAAAACCTAATATGAAAACTTTGCTACAACAAAACCATAGAGCAAATAATATTCCACCCCATGCATCAAGATTATACCACTGCCAACTCATGAGCTTTAGGTCACATCATTTCAATATGACCAACTCAATTTTCTCCATCTTCCATACTATGTGTTGTCTCTTGAAACTCAAATAAAAGAGAAAGAATTTCTACTCACCAAAGGATCAATCCATCAATCAATTCCTTTAGATTTCCTCAAGCCTTCCACACTAAGAAATCTTCACAGAAGGAATACCTAGAACCAAAAACACTAGGAATTCATACATGCATCAACATGCAAGCACATGCAAGCCACATGCAAGTCCATGCAAGTACATGCAACACACATGCAAGTACATGCAACTCACAAACTTGCACATGCAAGCAAAAATAAAATCCCAGAAGAAGGCTCTAATACCACTTGTTGGGAAATATTGGTCATCTCAGAAAGAAACATCCAAGATCAATAGTGCCTTCGGTAATTTTAATTTTATCTGATTGCCTCAAATACATGAACCACTATGCCACAAAGTGGAATCAAACATAGTTCATTTCCCAGATTGACCCTTAGAGAAAATTTAATGCTAATTAAACCAATTCCAAACAACACCATTAAACAAATTCGATCAAGGAGAACCATTAAACATGAAAGATGAAACAGACAATAGGAACACATAGATTTACGTGGGGAAAACCCTTTCAGGTAAAAAACCCCACACTCCAAAAGCCCAAATCACCATTGTAGTATTCAGCAACAAAATATAGTTACAAATACAATTCAGGCTCTAAGCCTTTACAGAGTTTACATCTTGTTCCATCTGGAGAGAATCCGACAACATAACCCCTATTGTATTTCCCTCTCCCTCTTTCGACTACCCAACCTCTCAGCCAGTTGACAACACTGTCAGCTGCATCTTCCTTGCAAAACATTCTAGGGTTTTATAACATTCATTTTTAACTCTAACCCTAGTCACAACATTCTAATAGGAAACAATTTGGTTCAATCTTCCACAGATAAATAGTTACAAAATAGTTCAAACCTGCTGAGTCGATCATCATTTAATCTGTTAATAGTCGAAAACCAACCATCGCTTTTGAGCTATCAATTCTCCTTCATATACTGCTTGTCATGGTGAGGGTCCACCAAGACACGTGTACACCGCTTGTGCAATTCCAGATAATCAAGATGGGAATCTACAATATTCACAACAAGTCTCCTAGAAAAGACTTAAATATTTAACTCCCAACATGACATCATGTCATCACTGCTTACCACTCCCGCACACCCCGTAAAAGTCTATCGGGACCCACTACAAGGGGCGCGGGGTTAGCGGGCACCGTTGGATCGAGCATATCACAACCGTAGATCAAGATCATCTTTCATCGATACACTATGGTCCCCACAGCCACTGTGGCATCCATGTCACTACTAACAAACCACTGCCTGCTCAAGATCACTATATTGCTAAAAAAATGAACTTCACAACCTCTATCAGAGATTATGAAATTCACATAACCCGCGTCATGCCGATAAGCACGGGAACCCCAATGTCACGAAGTCAGAAAGTTATGTAAAATCAGAATCTCATGACATAGGTTCAAAAGTTTGGATTTTCAACGATCTTGCAACATACAAGTCAAATAAGGGAAAAACACAACTGCTCTAGGAAATCAATCAAGCCAGTAAATTTGAGTCACATTTCTCATCAATTTAATTCTTGCTTCAATTTTGATTTCGCTTCTGTGGGGATTGGGAGCAACTCTATATCTCTCCATTCTTGCTAAAAGCCATATTTTGAGTTACTAGTTTTGACATAGTCTATTAGCCTGCTTCCAAATGCACTTTCAATTGCTTCCTTGTGCTCTTTTATCCCTTATATCTCTTCTAATGCTTTATAACCATTCGAAGAGTCTAACTAGAATTTAGCTTGTCTTCCATTATTTATTTTCCATGTAAGATGCTCTGTTATTAGTTTCCTACTTTCCCAAAGTAAATTCCATATCGCTAAGCCCCCATTTACTGCTTCTATTTTTAGTATTCTCTTAGGGTAAACAGTGTCTAAATATTTAGCTTGGAGTATCTCACACCATAGTTGTCCAAGATCTTTGTACATTTTCCATGCCAATTTGGCACCTAGTGCCAAGTTATGTTCCTTCATTCTTCTTAGGCCCGCACCACTTTCATTCTTTGGCATGCATGCCTTGTCCCAATGTACCAACAGTATTTTCTTGTCCTCCTTTTCTCCTTCCCATAGGAATTTATTGAAATAGATTTCTAAGTTGGCTTCAATCTTGTTTGTTATTCTGAAGCAGGACATTACATATATGGGTACTACTAATAGCATGGTCTTAATCACGAGTATTCTACCTATTAGTGTTAGCCACTTATTTTTCCATGCCATGGATTTTTGTCTATATTTCTCTATTATTTCCAACCAATGTTGTGTCCTACAAGGCCTAGAGAATAGGGGAGCCCCAAGATATTTTGTTGGGATAGTTGCTACTGTGAATTCCAAATATTTTACTATTCTTCTTTGTATGGATTTTTTGGTATTGAAGAACATTATTGAGGATTTATCCTTGTTCACTAACTATCCTGAGCATGCCATATAGTCTTCAAGGGTTTCTTTGATTACTACTGCTTCTCTCATATTAGCTTCCCCAAATAGGAGTGTGTCGTCTACAAACTGTGTGTGTGTCATTGGGTCGATGTCAGGAGCCACCCTTATTCCTTTCCATAAGGTGCTTTCCCTTTTTATTTTGATATACCTACCCATGACTTCTACCATGATGATGAAGAGGAAGGCGGACAAGGGGTCCCCTTGATGAAGGCCATTTGTTCCTTCAAAGAAGCCACATATTGATCCATTAACTATTAATGAGTACTGATGAGTCTAGTTTATGGTCTCATTTTTGGGTAGAATTTGTGATCTAGTTGTTGAAGTTATAATGGACTTTGGCATTAAGTGTTGATACTTTTATGATATTTTCCTCAAACTATAGACATTGGGCTTAATCTTATTTTTGCAAACCTTTAATGATAAATGGAATGTTAAATGGACTGTCTATATTAATTTTGCATGTGGTTAATGAATGTTACTTAAGGTAGTTATAGTTATGCAATTATTGTGTGTATTGACATTGCCATGCAGATTTAATTTGAGGATGCTAAGTTGAGGAAGACATCGCTAGTTGGGCATGCACCGTAATGTCTAGCAAAGGAATCACTCAAGGTCAAAGGACGTCGATGGAAAAAGATTCCTCATGCAAACCAAATGTAACCGCCTTGTAGTGGACTTTAATGTTGGTTGAGTAGATGTGTGTGTTACTGTTGTGCTAAATCTGCGTTTGGACCTGCATGTCTGACCAGATTCCATGCACGTGTAACCATCACCACTCCACTTTCTTTGTTTTCCCTAAATGGTGTCCTCTCAGTCATGGAGTTGACTACCTTGTTTAGTTGGTAGTATAAATAAATATCTGATGCTCCTTCTCTGAAGGTTGCACGATTTGATATTGTAATTGCATTCTTGAGTTTTCAGTAATCCAGATATATTACTCTTTTGTATTCATGATTTAAAGTGAATAAAATAAAGTTCTAAGTTCGAGCATTTGATTTCACATTAGTTTTAGAGGATTCTTATCCAAGGGGGCCCACTTGGTGAGAATTTTTTCCTTTAGTTTAGTATTAGTTTAGTATTACTTGTTTAGTAATTAGTTAAAAATCTGGCACCGACTGTTCCTGCAACCACTAGAATTCCATTCTATGACTGTTCCTGCAGCCAAAGCAGATAGAGTAGTGCTCTGTTTGTTGCTTAGATTTTCATTTTTGTCATGCATTTTAGCTTGGTGTAATTGTTGATTGATAGTTAGAATTCATGTTATTCCTTTCTAAGCAATTTACTTTCAGCATTGTGTCTTTCTTAGCTATAGAATGAAAATGGCTACTTTGGGTTCCTAGTGCACATATTGTGTTTACCCATTTCAAGTTCATGTCCCTAGATTGAAAATTTAAATGCACCTTCATGATGATTGAAATAGCTATTCAGGTTAGATGTCCAATCTCTAAATCACGACTATGAAGGCCTAGTTGTTGAATCATTGTAGGAGGCAGACATTTTTGGCACTGTTGCTAGGGATGGTGTCAAACTAGGGAGTTCTTTGGAGTCATTGGTAGTTTTTCTTGCTATAGTGTTTGTAGAAGTTGTTCTTAGTATAACCTCATTTAGGAAATAATGAACTCCCTTATTCTTTACTAATTCTTTGTGTGAGCTGGTTAATAGTGAGTTGATACCGCATGCATAGAGGAAGGAGAAGGGATGCTTATGGGAGATTCCTTCCTAACAATCCTAATCCATTATAGCTAGTTGAATATCAGAACCTGCCAAGAGAAGAAGAAGAAGAAGACCCACACCCCTTTTTCGATGCATTTCCTAATTTGACTAGCTCTGAAGTCTTCTTTGAAGACCAAAATCAGCTTGAGAACCCCTTTGCTTCAGAACTACATCAAGCAGGCAAGGGTGATGCAAATAGGAACAAACCTAACCAACCAGCTTTTCCTTTCCCCATTTCCCATCAGAATGAAGTTGACAACATCAAAAACATCCCTGCTTCAACACTCCCCAAGTTTTATGGACTTGTCACAGAAGATTCTAATACCTTTTTTTTTTAGTTTGACATACTCTACAAGAGTTATGATTATACCACTAATGCCAATAGGCTTAAGTTATTTCCTACCACTCTGAAAGAAATTGCATTAAGATGGTTCATGAGCCTAGGCAGAGATAATGTGGAAACTTGGGAAGACATGAAGACAAAATTCCTTGAGAAATACAAGGAGTATTGCAGGGGTAGTGACATGAGAGGAGGTGACATTTTCAGGATACAACAAAAGGAAGATGAGAGCCTGTAGGATTATATTGCAAGGTTTTTGTTTTGCCTACAAAAATCTCCACACCATACACTTAATTAAGACTCACAAAAGTTGTTTTTCCTAAGAGGAATCAATGACAATTGCACCGATGCCTTGGACCTGATGAGAGGAGGAGATATCTCCCAAGTTCCTTGGGAAGATATCAAGAAAATATGTCAGAACTACTCTAGGGCAGCTTCAAAGAAAGGGAGAGCTTACCAATCTTCCATGGGTAAGTCAACTACCGATGGAGTTTCAAGAATGGAGATTACTCATTTGCTAGAAGACTTCAAGCAATAAATTATAAACAATCTAGCTACTCAACTAGATACACTTCAAGCCAAGAAGAAGCAAGAGGAGGCAAAGGCAATGTTGGTAGAGTATTGCCCCCATTGCAGACAAAAGAAGGACTACAGATGCAAGATGGTAGCCAATATTGAAGGAAAGCAGATTGCACCCAAGTTCAAGCCAATCCATATTGAAGAAGACCAAGTCTACTATGTTGCACAAAGGAGGCCTTGGGCTCAAAAGACAAGGTATGCCACTAGATCCACTCTCTTACGTTGGGCCATATTTCAATTCCTATTCATCTAGCAACCAATGACAACCCCCATATCCATCCAGCTATGGAGGATATCCATTACAGCCTTGGAGTAACCCTCCAAATGCTTGGCCCAATCATCAAAAGTCTCCACCCTAATGGCAACAACCTCAGGGGAATTGGTAGCAATTTCAAGGAAATTGGCAGCCACCTCCAGGAATTTGGCAACAAACAAATCAATGGAGGGGAGGACAACAATGGCCTACCCAGACAACCAATTACATGTAGCCACCTTCTCAGCCCCAAAATCTTGCTATAATTCCTCCACCTACTAATTCAAGCTCAAATTTACCTAAACCTACTCAACTACCAGCTCAGCCCACACCCAATCCAAATAACAAACCACAACAGTAGCCTGCATACTCTGTTGATTCAAATTAATTCCCTGCATATGTTGTGAGTATAAGTGACATCCACTTGCATTCAGGAACTAATCTACCAACCCCTTCCAAGCCCATTATCACTGAGCTTCCTATGGAAGAGGAGGAGGAACCTCTGAATGATCCCATTCAGTCAAGTACACCTAAAAATATTGAACCAGTCCAAGTCAAGCAGACTAAACAAGAACCACTATTTCCTCAAAGATTGGAAGTTTCCAAGAAGAAGGAAGAAAAAGAGGATACAAATTTTGATATCTTGGATCAGCTGAAGCATATATGTCTCCAGATCCCTCTATTCTAGGCCATAAATGATGTTGTAATTTATGGCAAGGCAATCAAGGAAGCGTGCCTCAAGAAGCTAGGTAGGAAGAAGAAAGACCCAACTATAGTTCATGTGGTGGGACAACTAGCTGACATCATGCTTGGAAAAGTGGCTATCCCCAAGTACAATGACCCAGGTAGTCTTGTGGTAGCAGTTACTATAAACGGAATCCAAATTAAGAATGCTCAGATTGATTTAGGGGAAGCAATAAATGTAATGACCAAGGACATCCTGCAACAACTAAACGTTGCAAGAATGAGATCTACTCCTAATATCTTGCAGCTTGTTGATATTTCTATTGTTAAGCCTGATGGTATAGTGGATGATCTTGTGGTAGTTTTAGACTTCTGGGAGTACCCAGCAGACTTCATGATTCTTTCTCCTAAAGCTACACTAGATGGGTATCCCATTATTCTTGGAAGGCCATGGTTAGCAATTGCAGATGCATATATTGGATTTCGGTCAGGTGACATGACTACTTCATATGGGAAGAGCACTAAAATATTTTTTCTTTATCCTCCTACTCAGCCATCTCATGATGAGGATAATCTCATATGGCCACATGTTGGTGAAGAGGACGAGGAAGTTAATTATGTGGCACAACTTATGATGTTAGGAAGAAGCCCTTTCATGCAGCTTCAAGATGAGGATGAAGTATTGGATAACATCATTCAAAACCATTGTGAAGTGGAGGAAGCATCATCTTCTCATTTTTCTACTCCAATCAAGACACTTTTGCCTGCTCTTCTTGCAGCCACTGTTCCTGCAGATGTTTTTCCTGTAGCCACTCTTTCTGCAACCACCATTCCTACAGATAGACTTCCTACAGCAACAGGTATGTCCCATACATTGCTTCCATATGAACTAAAGGCACCATGTGTTAATGAAGTAGACATGATAGAGTTGACAACACAAGTACAGGTGTTAAAAGGAAAGTATCTGAATGTTAACAACAAACTGAGTGAACAAAAATTGTTATTGGAAAACTTATTAAGGACCCATCAGCATGCATTTGTGTGGGATTATCATGATATGAAGGGATTGGACCCTAAACTTTGTACACACATAATTTATATCAGAGATGATTGCACCCCAGTGAAGCAGCCACAAAGAAGAATTAACCCTGCACTAAGAGAAATTGTAAAAGGGGAACTACAAAAATTGCTAGATGTAGGATTTGTCTACCCCATTTCAGATAGCCAGTGGGTGTCTCCATTAATTATTGTGCCCAAGAAAGGAGGGAAATGGCAAGTTTGTCTTGATTATAGGGAACTTAATGCTGCCACCAAAAAGGACCATTTTCCCTTACCTTTCATCGATCAAGTTTTGGACACACTTGCAGGAAAGCAATACTTTTCTTTTCTAGATGGATTCAGTGGCTACAACTAGATCCAAATTGCACCAGAGGACTAGGAGAAGGTCACATTTACTTATCCATGGGGGACCTATTCCTACTCGATACTCCCATTGGCTTATGCAATGCACCTACAACCTTTCAAAGGGCAATCATTAGCATATTTTTAGACATTTCTCATGATTGCATGAAAATTTATATGGATGACTTTACCACTTATGGTGTTGATTTTAATCAAGAATTGGAAAATCTTTGGAGAGTCCTATAGAGATGTGAAGACCAAAACTTGTCCCTAAATAGTGAAAAGTGATTCATGATGACATAGGAAGGTGTAGTTCTTGGCCACTACATCTCCCACAAGGGAATTCAAGTAGATCTTTCCAAGATTGAGGTAATCACAAATCTGCCCACACTTGCAAAACAAAAATATGTTAGGAGTTTCTTGGGCCATGCAGGCTATTATAGGTGTTTCATCAAGGATTTCAACAAGGTAGCAGCACCATTATATACTCTCCTCACTAAACATGCTGAATTTTAGTGGACCGAAGCTTGTGACAAGGCATTTTCTGACTTAAAGGTAGCTTTGACTCATGCTCTTGTACTCAAAGGACCTAATTGGGAGCTTCATTTTCACATCCATACTGATGCATCAAATTATGCCATAGGAGTAGTCTTAGGACATAAAGAAGGATCTATTGAAAATTCCATTTATTTTGTCAGTAAAAAATTGCAAGGAGCTGAATTCAATTATACAATGACATCAAAGGAAATGTTGGTAGTGATTTATGCCCTGAACAAATTCAGACATTACATAACAGGTTACAAAATATTTGTGCACACTGATCATGCAGCCATTAGGAATCTCATGAATAAACCATTGATCACAAGTAGACTGGCAAGATGGTTATTGTTGATGCAGGAGTTTGATATAACCATTATGGATAAGCCAGGCAAGGCCAATGTTGTTGCAGATTTTCTTTCAAGGCGGACTACATCAGAAGATAATCAGGCCACAGATTATTCTTTTCCTGATGAGCATCTATTCTCCATTAGTGTACAAACACCCTGGTATGTTGACATAGCTAACTATTTGGTCACAGGTAGAGTTCCACCTCACTTCTCCCCAAAAGAGAGAAGGGCACTCATTGAAAAATATTTTCCTTTCTCATGGATTGTTGGATGTTTGTTTTATACTGGACCAGACCATGTCATGAGGAGATGTGTAAGAGAAGATGAGACATATGAAATTTTGCATGCATACCACAATGAACCATGTGGAGGACATTTTGCAGCCAAGAGGACAACAATGAAGATTTTGAACATAGGATATTATTGGCCAACACTCCACAAGGACGCAGGAAGGTATACAAGAAAATGTGACAGATGCCAAAGAATGGGTAGGCCAACGAAATATGATGAGATTCCACTTTATCCTCAAGTAGTAATCACTCCCTTTGACAAGTGGGGATTGGATTTGATAGGACCCATTGACCCTCCATCAAATGGTAAGTCTTATATCTTGGTATGCACTAATTATGTAACAAAGTGGGTAGAAGGTAAGGCCATGAAACATGCAAGAGATAACAAGGTTGCAAAATTTCTTTATGAGGAGATTTTCACAAGATATGGAGTTCCAAGAGAGATAGTGGCTGATCAAGGGGCTCAATTTACATCAACCCTCATTGCAGCACTAGTTAATGAGTACAACATAAGGCACAAAAAGTCTACTCCTTATCACCCCCAGGCTAATGGCCAAGTTGAGGTGACCAACAAAGAAATTGAAGATATTCTAACCAAGACAATAACTATCCATAGAAAGGATTGGGAAAACAAATTACCAGAAGTTGTTTGGGCCTACAGAACTACATGGAAAACAACTACAGGCTTCACTCCATTTGAGTTGTTGTATGGAAAGATAGCTATGATGCGCATTGAATTTGAACACAAGACTCTTAGGACTGCAGTAGATTTGGGGATGGATATATTTGAGGCACATAGAGAAAGAATCATGCAGCTAAATGCTTTGGATGAGATGAGAAGAGCAACCCTGCATCACACAGAGGTAGTGCAGGATCAAAGAATCAAGTGGCATGACAAATTCATCAAGGACAAGAAATTCCAACTAGGAGATTGGGCCCTGCCCTATGATTCAAGATATTAGAACAATGCAGGAAAATTGTAGACAAGGTGGCTAGGACCATATGAGGTTGCTAAAGTATTACCTAATGGTGTTGTACAACTCATTACTATTGACCCAGTCAAATTTAAGTTACTTGTCAATGGTCATCGCCTCAGATTGTATCACAAGCCAACTTCCAAGGAGGATTTCCTACAACAATTCACTCAACATGTAGCATCTAAGCTTCCTGTAGCTGAAGGAAGTGGACCTAGTTTCCCTTCTTCTAGCTAATTAAGGTATGTACTTGTCATAATAAAGACTTCCACTTTCGTGGGAGTCCATTTCTTCACCCATCCGCCCATCCATTTCCACCTTTCTCTCTCTTCCATCACTTCACTCCACCTCATTCCACCTCATCTTCATTAATTGCTCAACTTATTTCTTAAAAAGGTGAACGGTACTTTCTCCACGATCTTTGCAACAAATCCTCCACACATTCAGGTATGTGCACATTAATTGCCATATCTTAATTGTCTTTAAGTGCATTCATTTAATTGATGTACGTTAGTATGGGTGTTCACCATAGCATGCCAATATTCCCTACCATGTCAAATCATTATTCCGCATGTGTGGATGCATGCCCAAATTTAGGTTGGGGGGGAAGGAAAATATATGAATATTTTTCCCACGTGTCAGTCCATGTTGGTCTACATCAACAAAATTTAAATTGAACTGATTTGAAATCTGAGTGAGAGGACGGCTCACATGTGTGAAGTGACACCAAATATTGCTGCCATTTCTCTTCATTATAGCTTTCCTTCATTACTCCTTCCTTTCCATTATTGACCCTATCATATCTCAAGTTACGTTGCAAACAAAAGACAAGTTAGAAAAGGGAAAATCCAGTCGACATTGGCATTGGAAAGTTAGCAAGTTTTGCAGGAAGGTGAATTTGATTTTCAGATGGAAGTGCAAGAAGGAAACTATAGAGTGTTTGTTTGATTACAGATAATGGGAGGTGGGTTAATTCAGAATGAACCCACGGTGCATGATGTATTACTGCAAGATGCACCCTGCCGGGCTGAATTCATAAATTATGGATGGATTGACTACTTTGTGAAGTTGGATGATTTTTATGAAGACATTGCACTAGAATTTTCCTAGACATTTTCTGAAGGCAAGGCCACAGTAAAAGGGCTAGAGGTCAAAGCAACTGAAGAAAGAATTGTAGAGGTTACAGGGTTACCTACTGATGGTGAAAATTACCTTGGTTCCAGAGATGCTAGATCGGTTAGGGCCGAATTTATAGAGCCAAACAACCCTCCATTGAGCATAGATAAATAGGGTGTGAAGAGAATGTCTCTGCCTAAGCCATGGAAGCAAATAGTTGTTTATGTCATAAAATACATCACCTGTGAAGATTGCTTGTCAAATTTGCATTCCATGCACTTCAAGCTTTTGAATCATATGAGGCACGGAAGGAGGATGAATGTGTTGAACTTGTTATACAACCTTCTCTCAATCATGGCAGCCAAGACCCAAAAAGGTAGGGACAATTATATTTCCCACCATTGTCTGACTAAATTGCTAGTTGAGAAGTCTCTACATGATGTATTTGGAATGACATGGGAAGAATTCATAAAAATTGTTCAAATTAGACCTGAGCACTTGCAACCTAGGGTTTTACCTCAACCCCATAGGTCTAGTAGGAGATTGAGAATGGTTGAAGCCACTCTTGGTGCTTCAACCTCTGGTGCAGGCCCGAGTGTAAGCCCTCCTGCAACAGAAGAAACCATAGAAATTAGCTCTTCTGGGACAAAGCACTAGACAA
>VDFB02365246.1:0-83153 GCA_007258455.2 Sequoia sempervirens
CCATGGCTTTAGTGTACAACATGTAAAGTAATTTCACCACTTTTTACCAACATTTTTACAATTTTACAAATTAATATTAAGATTATGTTGCTCATAAGAAAATAAATATTTTTTAAATTGATTTTTTAACTTTAAACAAAGTTGAATTACATATGTCGGGATAGCTAAGAAGACATTGAGGAAATGTGTTACAATAACTAAACTAAACAAAAAAATAGTATGAGTGTACAAAAACAAACAATTAAAACTATACAAAGACCAGACGTTGTTGTACAATAATTTTTTTATTTTAATTAAATTTTATAAAGCAAGGAAAAATAAATAGGCATCAATACTCTTAATTTATGTTTTTACTCATTTATGATGTTATTCTAAAATTTATGGTTTTGGTTTTAATAATCAATGAGTGAATTTTGTGATATTTGTGAAGAATGGATGACATCAAGTGTTGTACATTTGTGTAATCCTATACTTTATTGAGCTTTATTTAAATATTACATTATTATAATCTTTAGGGTTATGATTTTAAGACTTAATGAGTTGTTTTGTAATGTTATTATTGAAATATAAATTAGATGTAGATTGAGTATTTGTTAATAAAAGTAATTGGATTAGAAGAATATTGACACAATAACGATCCATTTACAAGAATAATATATTATTAAGAATTTAAAATATTAATTGCATATCAAGTCTTATATTTAGGTGATGCACAGGTAGAAGGTTGTTTGCACATGAAAAAATGTAATGTTCTATGTTTAGAAAAACATATATATGAACTTGCTTGTCTTGTAGCAAAATAGTTTAAGAGCAATTCTAGAAGAGCAAAGATTATAAATTTGGTAGGGATTAGTCTATACCATAACAAGTTTAGGTAATTAAAGAAGACAAGAAAAGATTTTTCATTGATCAAGGGAATCCCATGTGTACATGTAACCTTTGTTGTTATATGCATGAAAAGCTTTAAGTGTTATGTAATTATCGAGTTTTTGTATTGTTATTGTCATTACAAATGTTCTTTTATTTACAAGTTTACAAGCTACAACTCCATAGTAGGAACCAATATTGGGTCTTTCAAATTCATTGTGCACTTCATGTGAAATGCCCTTTCAAAAGTGTTACCACTTCTCATGAACGAACAAGTTGATGTATAGATTTCATTGCTAGCCAATAAGATCATAGTGGACAAAGGGTGTAGATTTGGTCAACATAGGGGTTATTTACTAACATTTTTGCAATGCATGAAGAGGGTTTGTTGTCAAATGAGGTTGGGTCCATGGTAAGCACTTCTCTTTTTAAGCTTGTAAGACAATGTAGAAGAGGGGGATTCGCTACTCACAAGTTCTTCTTCAGAGCGAAATTTGAGGTTGGAACTTGTATCGGTCCCTAAAATTCAATTGTCTAAGCAATGGTATTTTAGGGACTGAACTAGTTCTTTAGAAGACCTTTCCAACGATGCAAACGGTTCTGAATTCTGAACACCAAATCGAAAGTTATGACGCCGCCAAGTATAGGTAATTAAATTCCTAGTTTTTCGAAAGATTTTCTTTTCACGTCAGGTTCACCAAATTGTAGAAGAGGGGGATTCGCTACTCACAATTTCTCTTCATTTAGAGAGCCTCACGGGGGCGAACTGCCCTAAACTACCTTAGGAACAACGTGAAAGTTTTAGAATAAAAAAGAGTAGGTCACAAAGATTTTCTAGATAAACTAACAAGCTCTTGGCCAAAGGACAACAACGCGGCACACTAGCATCTCGTACAGACCAAAGAGTGAGTTTATCATAGAGAATGCCTAAATAATTACTTTTACTCCAATTGCTGACAACTTACAAAATGCGATAAAAATAAAAAAATGTGATGAAATTGAAATTGAATGAAATAGAAATGATAAAGCTAAGAAAAAGAAAGGAAAGAAGATACAACGATCCAAGTAATGAAGCCTCCAACTAGTAGATATCTTTAGTACCTGCAAGTATGATATATGGAGAAATTATTGGGGCTGTATAGGGGTCTTCCTCAGTCAAACCCTTGTTTTGGTGTTCCCACCTCCACAGACAACCAAGAAGATAGAGAAAGAGAAATTAACAAAGTTTGTGGTGAAAGAAAAATCTACTTAGGAGTAGAACCCGCACCACCAAGTATGAGTGATAAAAGAAATCCCCGCTCGAGGAGGAGAACTCGTATCACAAAGGAGGTGATAAAAGTAATCCCTGCTCAAGGAGAAGAACCTGTATCACGAAATGAAAATGCAATAGCTAGGGGATATGGAATCCCAAGATGCTCACAAGCATGAAATAGGGGAGATGGAGTTGTAAGAACCAAGAGTGTTGCAAAAGGAGTTGTGAAAGATTTGGAGAATACTATTGTAGCAAGCAATGGAGTTGTACAAGCAAGAGCAAGATGGTAGAATGAAGCTAGAAGTAGAAGAGAGTTGAGCTAGAAGAAGTTAGAAGATGAAAATGAAGTGAAAAGACTGCTTTTAAGGAGAGAAAAAAAGCTTCTCCAAGCGTTACAAGGCGTCACGGGCCATTACCCCCAAAAAAAGGTGAGGACAAGTGGCAAGCATGCTTAGAGATAGCTAGAAATGTTGCAGGACACTAGTGTAATGTGTAGACATCCATTCGGTGCGCTAATGTTCGTACACATCATGCTACAAAACAACAAGAATGGGAAAAGCCCAAAGTTCGATGCAGAGCTGACACACAATGGTAGCTGTTGAAAAATAAGTGTTGAGCATCCTGAGAAGGGAAAAAGGTTGATACAGGGGTTAAAATGAGCCTACACAAGTGCTAAGGGAGTGGACACTAAAGCAGACGCAAGAATGTATGTGAAATTGCAAGGGGTGCAATTTTACGCCTATACAGACAATAATTTATTTACTTGAGCTTGGTTTGATTTCAAAGGGAATCCATCATATCATTTTCAATTTCATAGATAGCTACAAGCTTAGTGATTGTTATTGGAATTGCTAAGAAAGTCTTATATTATAAAAGGAAAATCTGATCTCAAATATTTGTTTAGTCATTCTAAAGATATATATTTTAGATGTTGTAGTTTTTTGTCAATACTAATATTGAGATTCTTTTGGTGAACCATAAACTAGAGTCAGGGCATCAAATGGTGAACTATAATCTCATATTTGTTTGTTTTATCTTTAAAATGACGAAACAAATCTCTAAAAAAAGATTTCCCTAGAATATGCTAAATGATAAAAAATATTATTGACAATATAAACAAGTGTCACATAGTGGCTAGTACTTGTCTTAATAGTATTGTAATTAATGTTTTTTAAATTTGATAAAAATAAAATGTAAGTTTTATTAATGTGAATAAAAATAAATATAAGTTTTGTTTTAATTATAGTGTTTTAGTATTGTTAATTAGTTATTTTAATGACCTAACCCTAACTCTAATTCTATCCCTAATCCTATTTCTAACTCTAACCCTAACAATAAATTTTAGACCATTATCTTAATCCTAAACCTATCTCTAACCCTAACTATGATCGTAACACTATTCATAATTATAAACCTAATTTTTATCACTAAATTTTAAATAAATAAAATATTTAATAAATGCTATATTACAAATTATTATATATTAAATAAATTTTATAAATAAAATAAATATAATATATTAAAAAAAATAAAAGTTAGATATTACATGTTGGCAATGTTTCTTCTCTTATTATTAATATAAAATTGTTATATATTAAAATGATTATTTATTACAAGTTTATTTTTAATTTTATATAGAATGATAGAGTAAACACTTCTAGATTAAATTATGTATGCTATTTTGAATTGACATTTCAAATCACATTAAATGATTCATTGTAGGAAGAGGATAATGAAGAATATGATTGTAGAAATGACCTTAAGAAGAGTTAAGTGGTGGGAAAGGGTAGGAAGGGAAGAGATTGAAAAATGAAGTAAAAGTGAAAATAGGCAAAAATAAATAAATATGAAGACATAATAGAAGAATGAATAATATAGTGATATGATGTAACACAAATAAATAAATCAAAAAATGTTAAAGTTAAATGTCTCAAATAATGAAATAACTTTAATGACCTTACGCTAACCCTAACTCAATGATTAATCATAAGAATAGGATAATGAAGAATATGATTGTAGAAATGACCTTAAGAAGAATTAAGTGGTGGGAGAGGGTAAGGAGGGAGGATATTGTAAAATGAATTAAAAATGAAAATAGGAAAAAAATGATGAAGACATTGAAGAATGAATAATATAATAATATGATATCACAAATAAATGGACAAAAAAGGTTAAAGGTTATCAAACAGTGAATAAATAACTCTAAGAGAATTATAAAGATGAATTATATAACAAAATGATTGAAGAAAAATTGTCACAATTATAAAAATAAATGAAATAAGATATAAAAGAAAATATACTAAAACTTAAAACAATAATAATTTTAACCAAAGAAAAAAGAAAAAAGATGAGATTATATATAAAATATAAATTAGAAAAATAAATAAATGATTCCATTAAAATAAAAAAATAAATGATTAAAATACAATAGATTATAATATATACAACCTATAATATATATTAATATAAATAGATAAAATAATAATAATTTATATAATATATATATAAATATAGATTAAAGAGAACCTACAAAATAAAATATTCTATCATATATATTAATATAAATGTATAATATAAATTAATATATTACCTACACAATATAGATTAACTTATTTACTTACAAAATATTACCTTCAATAACATAAAATATAAATATAAATAATATATAAATTATACATTAATAGAGGTTATATATATAAATTAATATTATTATATTAAAATAAGTTGTATATTATATATACTAAAACTTTGAAACAATATAAACACTTTTTTTTGGGGAACCTATATATATAAATTAATATAAAAATGTACACAATGAAAAAAAATTATTAATGAAAATAAAAAGATAGCATATAATAATTAAATTATACCATCAAATATTAAAAACAATAACAAAGATATTAGTCTAATGGAAAGAATAATACAATTTTTATTTTATTTTATTATTTTAATAGTGTGAATCCAAATCTCTATAAAATAGTGAATTAATTTTGATAAAAAAATAAAAATTACATTCTTAAAAAAAATCAAAATAAGTAACATTTATTTATTTTAGAAAGATTTAATAAATAAATCAAAAAATCAAAAATCATTCTTTAAAAAATGTTTACTTGCTCAATATCACACATAACTTTTTAGCCAATCATATGCACAAGAAATAAATTTTATAATTTTTACAAATTACTTTGAATAATTGAATTTTATTTTTTATTTTTTTAAATATTATTTATAATTTTTTTAAAATTAATTGATTTTTATTTTTTATTTTTTTAAATATTGTTTTGATTGGTTACACACTTCACGACAACTGAAACACTGAGAAAACCAATGGAAAAAAGTGCGAAAAGTAAATTTTCTCCTCTGTAATAGTCAACCATACCCTACCTGCTAGATACCATTGTATTCGTCAATCAAGATCTTCCGCGCTTGCATTGATATAATCTCGATTTTCTCGATTTGAGCGTGCTACCCTGCCCGTTAATCGATTTCTAGGATTTTATTTGATCGAAATGGCGGATAACAGCAGCGGCAGTTTTGGGGATTGGAGACACAGGGCTTCCCATTTTTATTTGCTTCTCATTCTTTTCTCATTCCCTCTTTTCAGGTATTTGCTTGTTCCTCCGATCCACTGTCCCGCACCCCTTACTGTCTGTAATGATAGCGGTAGGATTTGAAGTGGGTATGTTAAAGTTTGTTTCATTATTATAATTTTAATCTGTTGATTCTATTTTCTTTCAATATCTGTACACGGTTTTGCTTTGCATCATACAATCTAAGGGCTGTTTCGCGTAGCTTGTTAAAGATAAACTTGTAAAAAGATCTTTTGGGGCAATTGCTCATAGACATTCTTTTTCAGCATTTGAAAGCTTGCTAATGGACTCATCATCAAGGAAGAAGCCTTTGATAAACTTTGCAAATTAACTCCATGTTTATCTTAAGACTCTTTTCAAATCTAATTTCTTAAAATATGCAAATTATAGTATTTTTTTAAAGCTCTAGAAGATTCAAGTCACGGGTATTATTGCAACAAATTCATTAGGAAGTATTGAATTTAATATGTTTAGAGAGTCGGTGTGAACGCAAAATAGGCCCTAAGATCAATTACGAAAAGGATTCATTGCTACATACTGTTAATGTCTTCTGCTATGTATAATCTCAACCAAATTTTACTACAGTTTAGATATATTTGCAATCCGATGCGCGACACTGTCAAACATAGGAAACCTTTCGGATTTATCTTTCTATCAAGCTTATATGGGACTAGCACCAATCCTAGTTCTATGGTGACCGACTTATTACACAGAACCCAAATATTCATCATGGTCGTTTCTACTACCTTACCACTATCATTTAACCTATTGTCAAAAAATGGGCATTGCAAGTACTTCCATGGAGGTCTGCTTGTCATGCATAATCGTTTCTACTACCTTACCACTATCATTTAACCTATTGTCAAAAAATGGGCATTGCAAGTACTTCCATGGAGGTCTGCTTGTCATGCATAATCCAATTATATATGATGGCATCACTCCTACCTTAACACTATCATTTGATCCAGTATCAAAATGCACATTGCATATCTAGTTTGTTGGTGGTCTGCTTATCATACAGAATAGAAGTATTCATCATGGCAATCATTCCTACCTTAACATAATGATTTGTTCTAGACTTCTAGTATCAAAATGAACAATATGTACCTAGTTTGTTGGTGGTCTGCTTATCACACAGAATCCACTTATTCATCATGATAATCCCTCCTTCCTTATCAGTATAATTTGATCTATTGTTAAAATAAAATGTTTGTTACCATCCTAGTTCAATGGTGGCCTCCTTATTATACAAAACCCAATTTTTCTATCATAGCAATCACTCTTACCTCACCGCTATTATTTGGTCTAGTGTCAAATAAGCATTGCAAGCCTAGTTTGATGGTGGTCTACTTATCCTAGATAACCCAACTATTCATCGTGTCAATCACCAAAAACTTTACTATCGTTTAATTTAGAGTCAAAATGGGCAGTGCCAGCTTAGTTTGATGGTGGCCTGCCTCCACCTATCATACGGAACTCAATTATTCATCGTGGCAATCACTCCTACCTAACCACTATTATTTTATCTGGTGTAAAAAAGGGGCATTGCAAGGCTATCGATTTTATTTTTTGTGGGATATAATTGGGATCTCATGCATACTAGTAAACGGGATGATGCTCTGTTTTAGTATATCGGTTTAATAAAGATCACGGCCTACTGAACATCTTCCAATCCTTATCTGGATATACATAGAGAAGTCAGTTTATGGCTTTCTTGGTCTGTGTCCTTGTTTTCAACGCTATTTCGTTCCCATTTCAGCAATATCAGTAAGCTGATGTTTTTTGGTTGCAGTTGAGAAGAGTTCAGACTACTGGAAGTCTAGAACACATGAGAAATCTATGGTCAGTGATATATCTACACCCTACCTTATTGGTAAAGATCTTTCTGGGAACATATGACCTCCCAAAATCACCCAAAATCAGAGGGGAAAATTTATGTGTTGAAGAGGAGACATCTTTTAATGTTGTGTGCAACAAAACCTGCCAGTGAACATCAGAAGTATTGGGATTAAGAAAAACATTGACTTAATATTGAGTGCATTTAGAAGAACGAAAACATTCAGCCCAACGTGGTATATTGATATGGGCTAGCCAAGTCTGTATAGAAAATTTTCATGTGCCACAATAGAATGACCTGAAACATCTGATTTTAAGTTCTACATTTCTGGTTCATACCTATGCTTTTAGGACTGGGGAATGTCTATGCATAAAGATATTGGTTTTAACATATAATAGTTTGCTATTAGTTTATCGTCTTGTTTGATAATCATATTATGTGAACCCAGAACGATGTATAAGAATATGCCAGACTTTCAGCCTTAGACTGGTCCTTTAAAATCTAGAAAATTGACAAGCCTCTGGAGAGGGATACATGGTGTGAGAAAGCATGAAACTCCATTACAGGGAGTGGTTTTGAGACAAAGAATCTCCCAATTGGCTGATCTGTAATTGGCATAGATAGGCTATTGCACGATTCATGAATGTGAATATATCTTTCCATATGTGCTGTCCCAAGGCTCTCTGCTATTGGAACACACCTTAAGGCTGTAAAATCGACATTGCTACAGCTCTATGGCTGCCATCTACATCAAATACTTATATAATTGTGTACATACATTCTCACATTCATTGCATATTATAATTCATACCCTTATATGATACTATCAACATGTGATTCTTCATTATTCCAAAAGGCAATAGTGCAAACTGCAGCAAAGATTATGCTTATGTGGGATTGAATTTAACATGCGTTTGCTGTAATGAACAAGTGCTATGCTTGTAATTGGCCGAGGCTTAACAATTAGATGTTTTCTCAAGTGTTTGAGATAGTGTACTATATAAATGTTAAAGTAAGCAAGTAAATGAATAAAAACACACATGAAAGAGAGATAGAAGCAAGAAACAATACATAGGTAGCACTTGTCAGGTATAGGAAACCTTTCAGATGCATCTTTCTAACAAATTTGGCTGGGATTTGCACCAAGCCCAGTTCAATGGTGGCCCACTTATCATGCAGAATCCAATTGTTTATCATGGTCATCACTCCTACCTTACCACTTTTATTTGATCTGATGTCAAAATGGGAATTGCAAGGCTATTCATTTTATTTTTCATGCGATGTGATTAGGATCTCATGCATACCAGGTAAATGGGATGATGTTAAGTTCTAGTAAATTTGTTTGATAAATGCCATGGATTACTAAAGATTTATCAATCCTTATCAAAATACACATTGACAAATCAGTTTTACTTTTATTACTTTTCAGATCTTTGTCCATGTTTTCAGTAAGATTCTGCTATCATCTCAAAGGAGTCATGCAAGTAATATTTGGTTTGTAAGATATCTGCACCCTACCTTACTGGAAGAGATCTCTGTGAGAACATAAGGCCTCCTAAAATCAAGTGAGGAACTTTATGTGTCAAAGAAGAGTTACCTTTATATTTCGTGAGCAACCAAATTTGCCAATGCACATTGGAATATTGAAGTGAAGGAAAACATTGACTGAATATTGAGTGCATTTAGGAGAAGAAAGTCATACAAATGATCTGGCATATTGGTTCAGGCTAACCAAGCCTATTAGAAGGCTTCAACTGTGACAATATGATTGGCCTTAAGCATGCTGATTGTAAGTTGTACATTTGTGGTTCATATAAATGGTTTTAATACTGCAGAACTAAGTCACAGCATTCAGCGAATTTCATCTATGAAATTAGAATTTTGCCAAATTTCAAAATTTAATAAAAAATTCATTTAAATTCGTCATTTAATTCGTACGGTACAAGCCCTAATTTTTTTTCTTGTTTTTAAATAGTTGGTATGAGTTTTCCACAGTCAATGAAGATAATATTTAAGCTTTTGGATTCGACAAAAAAATTGACATAGTCGAATCCAAAAGCTTAAATATTGTTTTTAAATGTTTTTTTAGCGATCTTTGAATGGCTTCGACCAGGGGTTTCAATCGCACCAACACAGGAAATCATATCTCCAAGTTGCGATGGGAAGAGATAATACTGCGCCCAGTCAAAATCAAATCTCTGCCGTGACTGAGCAAGGGTCATACGCGAGTCTTCACACACCTCAGTCAAATCTGTGTCGCAGGATTTCGATCGTGCCACAAACGGATATCATCAAGCTTGCAATGGCATTCACGGCTGCAAGGTTTCACCAATCGCTGGCCTTTGTTGAATGTTTCGCATCTGTCGAATGTTTTGCGCTCTCCCAACAAAGATTTGTGGCCTGCACACAAGAATCATGCTACAACGATTAATATATATAAATTATAAACTATAAGCTATATTATATTAAAAAACTATTATAAACTTTATAATAGTTTTTTGATATAATATAACTTATAGCTTATAATTTATATTATTATAAATTATAAACTATATTAATAACTTATATTTATTAATATATATTTAAAATTTTAATAATAGAATTTTTAATATGTTAAAAATTAATGAAATATATACTATTAAAAATTGTAATATTAAATTAATTTAAACATAACTAAATTTTATATAATTTAGTTTTTGTAATGACTCAAATATTTATCAATGTTTAATTATTTTGACAATTTTGTGGATATATTACTTATATTTATAAATAAATAAATAAAAAATTACATAAGGCGAATTTAATCCGAATTTTTTCCTTGCCGAACTTCATCCGAATTTCAATGTTGCCAAACTCGAATTTGAATTCGAACCTTGTGACTTAGCTGCAGAAGGTATATTTATAAATGAAGATATTGGTTTTAACATACAGTAGTTTGCTATAAGTTTATCTTTTTTTATGGGCATCATGATGCGTGAACCCAGAATGATGTATAATAATAAGAATACACCAGACTTAGCCTTAGACTCTTCTATAGAGTTTTTCATATATTGTATAAGTTCTCTCAATTTTGAATAAAATTCATTTTTTGTTCAGCTTCAGTAATTGTTGGTGCATATTTACTTGTTTGACAATTACTGCCTACAATACATCCAGTCACTCCCTGGTGTATTGCCCTCCAGAATTCAAGCATAATTTTGTTCATGAGGTCTCTCTTAGAGAGTAGAGAGTTTTGCATTGTGACAATTATAACTTTGTTCAAGATACTTGTACATTTCTGAGTTCAAATGTTTTCCATGAATTATCTAAATTTTCAACTCCAGTGATGGATAATCATAAGTCTGTGTCAATTATTTGTCATTCTTTGATTTGGGTCTTGTTTCTCTCTCAAAATATGTAGTGCTGGTATGTTCCTTTCCCTTTATTATGATTGTGGCTTCCATATCTCTGCTTGATTGTTATTACACTTTTCTGGCTCTAGCATTAAAGAAAAGAGGTTAGCATTTTGGCAGAAATCCATGTAATTCTGTGAGAAATTCTCTTGATGTATTTAGGATTTCGTTGGTTTTAACTTTAAGAGTAATATTTTTTTATCAGATTCAGAATTTGTAGGGCAAAATCGAGATAATTTTTATTCTTGGAATAGTAATAATTGAGATATTTTCTATGTTAAAATTTTCAATGTCATTTACATTCCATTTTAGTTTAATATTTGAAATACCAAATCACATCAAACATTGGCACTTATTTCTTAAATTCTAAATTTTTGCATCATTAAAGAGCCAAGAATCTCGGAAGTGACATTGATAACCATTTTCATAGGAATTCATGTAATGAATTAAGTAGAACTTTTCTTTCTATTTAAAAGATTTCACTTACTCTTCAAGTTTTCTGTCCATGTAAGCTTTTTAACAGTAAAATCTGTAATTCAGAATGCCTTTATATAAATTGCTGGCTTTACCTTTCCTGGAAAGGTTGAAAACCAAGATATTGCATATTTTAAACTATTCAATGTAACATGGACAGCATACCCTTCCCCATACCCACAATTTCTGTTAACTTATATATAATATAACCGTTTCCTTATTCATTTGCTTGCATACCTGAATTTGACTGGCATCCTTGTCCCCATACCAGTACTTGTACCCTTGCGTCTCCTGGTAACTATGCTTACATGCCGTTTTGTTTAGTATTCAGTTTCTGAATGACATGAATCGTGCATATCGAGACCTTGTACATTGCCAAGGAGTCACATTAACATATGGTCGCTGTTTCGTAGTTATGCAGTAAATAGTTACAATATTATGCGTTAATTATACTTATACATAACCTAATGGTATATTTGACTTCTTACATGTTGTGGAAAAGCAAGTCATAATCTGCAGTTTGTTATGGCAAAAATAGTTTATTTGGACCCCTCCATACCATCAGACTGCCAAGCAAATTACATTACATAGCACTATGATTAGGCCTTTCAGATGTTATACAGTATCACTTGTTGCTGTTGGTTGTGTTTTGGCAATGGCAATGAGTGGTTATCTACAAATAAGTTCAAGACCCAAGTATCTGCTGGATTCTTAAGCTGCGATGGTGACTTGCTTTTTCTTTGTTTTATACCATATTACATCTTCTTCAATAGATTATCTCATTATGCCTTCCAAGAAGATATTCAGTTATATTGTAGTGGCTATACAATGTGTACAGCTAGCCAGTCTCTCACGATCATCAACAGAATTGAACCTGTGTAAAAATGTGGTTTAAAGACTACGAAATGAAAGTAAAGGGACCCATAACATTACTGCTGTCAAATGATGTCTTTAAACAGTTACTCCGTATCAAATTCTTAATCTGTTATTCTATCTTCCTCTGCTCTGCCTTGACAACTTTGGCAATGTATGCACCACATAACCGTATACTTCTGAGGCAGGCTTCTCAAGGTGGCAGCATTTTTATATGTTGTTTTTGTTGAATATTTATTGCAGATCAAATGAAAAAGAAGATTGCATAAAATTAAACTCAGAAAGATGAAATACAAATACGAAGACAAAGAACACGAAGACATGAGATTTATAGTGGTTCACCAAAACTGGCTACATACACTTTGAAGCAGGGGAATTGATTTTATTTATCTCTGTTTTTCAAATACAAGCTACAGCAGCATAACAACATCATTAATACAACAGCAAATGCATTATCCATTTTGGATAAGTCTTTGAAAAGGAATCCGAAGAGACTTATGCAATTTGGAGGGAAATGGATGTGACCGTTGGGCTTCAATATCCAACAATATCCCACTTGAAGTCTAACATCTGCTGCAAAACTCAGAGATATTCCCCCGCTTCACCCCTATTGTCACATTTTGACAATGCCAAGAGAAGTCCTATAAAACTCGAACTTCTCCTGTGGTACTATCTTCATCAATGCAACCACCAAATTCACCTTTGTGTCAATTTTCTCCACTTTTAGCTTGCCTTCTTCAAGTACATTCCGGATGAAGTGATAGCACAACTCAATATGCTTGGTCTAATTATGAAAAGCTGAGTTCTTTGCCAAGTGAATAGCATTGTTGCTATCACAAAAGAGAGTGAAAACATTTTGTTTGAAACACAACTCAACCAACAATTGCTGCAACCAAATCATCTCCTTCGCACCTTTAGTGAGTGCAATATATTCACACACATTCAGTGAGTGCAATATATTCACACATGTTCAGTGAGTGCAATATATTCAACTTCGGAAGTGGAGAGTGCAACCACTTGTTGCAATCGTGAAACCCAACTAATTGCTGCCTCGACAAATGTGAACACGTAACCTGTTGTAGACCTTCGTTTGTCCAAGTCATCGGCCATATTAGAGTCAACATAACCTCACAACTATGCATCTCTACCTCCAAAACACAAACATAATTTGAAGTGCCTTTTAAATACCTTAGCATCCACTTCACTGCTTCCAAATGATTCTTGCCCGGATTGCTCATAAATCTGCTCACTACTCCCACTGCATGGGCAATGTCCGGATAAGTGCACACCATTGCATACATAAGAATCCCAATTGCTGATGAATAAGAAACACCCTTCATGTTTTCTTGATCCTTAGGTGTTTTGGGAGACATTTCAGATGACAAACGAAAATGATTAGCAAGTTAAGTGCTAACAGTCATAACACCCTTCATGTTAAAACTGTCCAAAACTTTGTCAATGTACTTTTCTTGTGACAATCTGATTTCCCTTTTATGTTTGTCTTGATTATAGTCATACCAAGTATCCTCTTTGCTGCCCCTAAATCTTTCATTGCAAACTTTTGAGCTAAATGTTGTTTCAAATCATAGACAACTCTCATGCTAGTGCCGGTTACAAGCATTTCATCAACATAAAGCAGCAATAAAACAAATTCAGCATTATCCAATACCTTGTAATAAACACACAGATCAGATTCGCAACATGTGAAGTGTTGCTCAGCCATGAAAGAATCAAACTTAAGATATCGCTGCTGTGGGGGCTTGCTTGAGTCCATACAAACTCCTCAACCTGTAATAAAATCTTCTTTACCTTGTTGCTCAAAACCTTAAGGCTGATGCATATACAATTCCTCTTCTATATCCCCATGTAGAAATGCAGTCTTCACATCAAGTTGCTCGAGTTCAAGATCATAAACCGTTGCAAGGCCCAAAACCGCACGAATAATAGTCCTCTTCACAATTGGTGAGAAAATCTCATTGAAGTCAATCTGCTTTTGCTAATCATAACCCTTGACTAACAATCTTGCTCGATACTGTTTCCTGCCTCCTTCCTCTTTCAATTTGTACACCCATCAATTCTTCAATGCTCTTTGATTGGGTGGAAGCTTCACCAAGTCCTAAGTGATTTGCCATCAACGAATCTATTTCCTCTTGCGTTGAATCCAACCATTTTTCACGATTAGCATCATTGCAGGCTTCTTTGAATGTGGCTGGCTCTAACTAATCAAAAATCAATAATTTGTGGTCATCAAATTTTGTCGAAGGTTGGTGCTCCCAGGTAGACCTCCGCACTGGAGGAACTGCCTACGAATTGCCCTATTCCTTAAAATTACCTCCAACGTTTTGCCTCTGCAATGCATTATTTTGAGTAAAAACACTGTAATCAACAACTTCAATATTACATGGCTTTGTCTAAGTATTAATTGGCTGCATAGTGATTGAAATTGGGGCGCGGGCATGTGAAATTAGTGTAGAAATTGAACTTGGTATTGTTACTTCCTCCTGTGTGGACATTTGAACAGGCACATGTTGTTCACATGATGGCCAAAAAAACTCTTGCATTGGCAAATGAGCTTCTTGCGATGGCAAAACCTCACAGAATGGCAACGATGGCAAATAGTCATGGGTGGGTGCCTTAAACAATGGCGTGGAATTTAAAATTCCTTTTAAATGTGCTTGTGAAGCTTCCGTGGAGGTTTCAAAAGCTGGTAGTGATGGAATTGAGCAAGGCTGCGTAGGGATTAAGTTTGAAATTTGTGAGTGTTGTGTAGGCCGCATGGGAATATGAGGAAAGTGTGATGAGATTTTCCCAAACTCATGTTGCTGGGTAAGACTATGAAGTGGCTCACGCGATGAGGGGGCATATAAATTGGCGTGGGCAGATGTAGAATCTTGTAGGTCGGAGTTAAATACTGGCTGAGAACACTCCTCATACGCTCGCACATTCAAGTTAACCATTTGTTGTTGTTGAGGCAGAGATGAAACCATTTTTGGATGTGAAAACTGCGAATTGCTCCCACAACCAACGTCATCAATAGACACATACTCTTTTGTTGATGACCCCTATTTATGCAAACCTGGAAACGCTTTTTTGTTGAAGACAACATCTCGACTGCGAACTAATTTATTTGCAACCGGATTCCACAATCTGAAGCCATATTGATCTTCTCCATACTCGACAAATATACATTGCTCAGATTTGAAGTCCAACTTTGTTCGCTTCTCTTTCGGAATATGAACAAAAGCTTTGCAGCCAAAAACCCATAGATGATTGTAGGAAATTTGCCTTCCTAGCCATCTCTCCTCCGGAGTATTGAAATCCAATCGAGAAGAGGGGTTGCAATTAATCAAATACGCTGTTGTGTTAACCGCTTCCCCCCAAATCTCTTTGCCCAAACTTGCATTAGAGTGCGTACTCTGAGCCCTCTCTAGAATCGTCCAGTTCAATCTTTCAGCTGCACCATTCTCTTAAGGTGTGAACGGTACAACTTTAATACTCTGAATACCATTATTTGCACAATAACCATCAAATTCCAAAGAACAAAATTTGCCCCCATTATCCGTTTTGAAACATTCTCCGTTTGGTTCTCCACAATAGCTTTAAAAATCTTGAATTTAGTAAAAACTTCAGATTTCCTATTGAGCGTATAAACCCATACCTTTCGAGTGCAATCATCAATAAATGTAACAAAATAATTGGCTCTTCTATACAAGGTTACCTCTGTAGGACCGAACATGTCGGAGTGCACAAGCTCCAAAGGCCTTGTCTTTTTGTCATGTCCAATCTTTGAGAAACTGATCCGTCTCTGTTTGCTATATAGACAATGCTCACATAGTTCCTAATCCACAGATTTTATTCCCAGAAGACGATCCCTTTTGAGCAAGATTTTGAGCCCCTTCTTGCCCATGTGCCCGAGCCTTCTATGCCATAGTTCCTCTTTGCTGTTCACAAGCGCCATCGCTGCTCCCACTTCAGCGAAACTATCTAGCACATATAATGTGCCCAATTTGCTGCCCCTTGCAACAACTAATGCCCCTTTGGTCACCTTCCATGAATTTGAAGAAAAACTGATACTACATCCTTGAGCATCAAGCTGTCCCGTAGAAATCAGATTTCTTTCAAGTTCTGAAACATGTCTTACATCACGCAATAACCACTTGTTTTCGTTCTTCAACTTCAACATCACTTCACCTTTACCAATAATCTCACATGCCTTGTTATCACCAAGATATATTTTGCCAAATTTGCCTTCTTGATAATTTTGGAAGTGTTGATGCGTGTTTTATTACTCACCAAGCACTCTAGAATAAAGAATCCAAAGATACTCTATCCTCTCTTGAAAAACTGCCTTGTATGCTAAGATTACCAAAAAGATCATACAACAATTCCAATGTTTCGTAAGATGGGTGTGGATAAGCTTTGTGGATGATGTGATTTTGCCAGTAACACAAAGGGATTTACTCTAGCAAGTCACTTATAAGGCTAGGACTTAAATGCAGTTATATTTCTTTTTTTTGGATTTTCGGATTTTAGATAAAAAAATGAAAAAAGGAGTAAGGGTTGAGGAATCCTATACTATTCCAATGAACTCAAGAGATAGTAAGGATTGAATGAAACCAAATAACAATACTTTGTTTCGCCACGATATACGACAACTACACAAAGCAAGTGCAATCTTCCGGGGATTTGTGCTTAAAATTTCCTTACTACGAACAACACCATCAATAGAACAATATTATTCGAAGTAATAGCTTGAAGCCTTCACATCAAAAGCTCAGTCTAACTTTACACATTGAATAGAAATCATCCATCCAAAGAAAGTATGAGCAAAGTTTCACTAATCTTTATGATCAATCTATCATTCCCTTAACATACATTCAAAAAAAATTCTTATTCAATGAGGAAGAGAAGTATGTAACCATGCAACCATTTGACAATGAAAGAATTCAAAGCATCTCATGCATCATGAACTTTATTATCAAAAAAATAGTCTTTTGCAACAATTTCATAAACTCTTTCTCTCTTATTATCTATGCTCCATTTGTCTATCTCTATATCTCTACCTATGTCTTCTTATTCTTATTATTCCTATGAGAGAATAAGAGTGGGTTTATATAGAGTTCTTGGAGTACAATGAACTGCCAAGATTAATCCGGAATCAATGGCAGAGATTAAAAAATAAACAACCCTAATTAGGGTTTCCTAAAACACAATCAGTAATCAATGAGATAACAGGTAGTTAACTGAAGTGAAGAGCTATTCTTGAGGAGGTGTATCCTTATCCTCTTTGGTTGCATTATATTGGATGAATTTAGAAACTATCATGTCAACCTCTTCGATCGTGACAGGTGGCAGCGCATTGACCTTGAATTCTAGCAAATCTAAATCATCCGAGCATTCAGCAAAAGTATCTTCCCATTCTGATTCCTGTTGCTGGAAATTGCGAAAGATGAACAGGAAGTCAACTGCCTTAGTCAAATTTTGCTTGAAGACAGGCCCAGTAGTGAAGAAGATTTCCTGAATTTTGTGCTTCAGGTTTTCAAACTGCAGGTTGTTTGCTTGTATAGAGTCCTTTTCCAGCACATCTACAACGACAGCTAGAATCTTCTCGCGAACTTCTTTTGTCCTTTCCTCAATTCGGATAGTATCTGCCTTTATCTTTTCTATGATCTCACTTCGTATGATCAATGTCATGTACCAACTGCTGGAATCATAAGCTGCACCTGGTGCAATTACTTTTCCGTTGACCAACTCTTGTTTCGACACTCCTTTAAGCACTCTGAGACACAGAATGATTCTGTCTTGAACATCCTGAGCATTATCCCATGCTTCTGCCAATGTTGCAATTCTTGAGAGCAAAGAAGAAGTTTGCCCATACGCCAATGCTAGTCTTTCTACAAATACGGCCACCTCTTGTCTGTTGCTGATTAGCCATTCTTTAGTCTCCTTGGCTATATTCTTCTCCTCTTCGAAAATCTCTTGACAAGTATTCATCAGTGGAGGAGCTGCTGAGGTAGTCTGATCCAGAGGCTTAGTTAGATGCTGGATATACTCCTTGAGTCATTCAACCTCTCGTTTATACTCTTTTTTCTTTACTATCTCCTTCTCTAGCCTTGCTTTGATAGTGGCAACAAAATTATCCAACTCTTCCATCTCCTGTCCTTTTGTGGTAGGGCCTAAATCGACAGTGGTAATGGCGTACTCCTGGGGAGCAATCTCTTCCCTCAACTTGTCAACTGTCGGTACAACAACTTGGACTGTACGATGCCCAACTTCATCTCTCTGAATAGTGGAGAAGGTTTTGGCAGGCTTTTTTGCATTGACTGCTTCCAATCTGGCTAGGAAATCGGCCATGTCATCTTCTTATGGAACTTTTTTAGGTTCCTTCATCTTCAATCTCTCTTTCAGTCAATCAAGAATAGTTGGCTGCGCGGTATCTTGTTCTTCTTAAATGTCCTGCATGACCAGGATTTCTTAGATTCCTCTCAAGGCTGAAATCATCCCCCCTTCAAACTCGTTGTCCAAAATGTCAACCTCATTGCCCGATTCCAAAACCTCGGTGTTTGTGGGTGATGGAGGCTCATCATCTTCGAGCTGAACAGGGATAGGAGAGGGAATCCTTATATCTCTCAGAGATTCATCAATGTCCAAAATTTCATTCACATTCGCGGAGACAACAGAATGAAGACGCTCCAGTCTCTGCTGCTTCCTAGCAAGTTCTTCATTTGCAATTTCTTTTCCTTTTATCTCCTTCCTTTTCTTAGGATCAAAGCTCTCAATTGGCTTGTCTCCCTGGGATGCTCCAGCGTTAGAAGAGTAAGATTCTGATTCGCCCATCAGAGTGTATGTCAAAGGCATACCCTTCCGCCGTAGTTCTTTAATCTGCTGGTCTGCCCACCATTATGAATACTTGATGATAGGCCTCATGAAGGTGTCCAAGTTAGAGATTTCCGGTTCTGACTAGCGTACGGGAGGAAGAGGTTGACTTTCATCAAAACCTGGTTGTGTAAATTCGCCATCATCTTCAAGTTGGTCTGGCACATGGAAGAGTTATGTCGTTCTAATCAAGCTGACAGGCAGTCTAGACCACAATCTTTTCCTAACATCAAATTCATCCACGACATTGGCCCAGTAATCTTCCAGGTCCACTTGGTGTTTATCTTTCTTTCCGTTCACAATTCCAATGTGGTGGTGGGGATCAAAATTGGCTCGAGATCCGTATGATGTGAACGGATACCACTGCATTTCTAGTCTAGCACCTTTAGCTACCTGTGCAAACGAACAATATTCTTCCATGTTCCCGATAAAGAATGGGAAAGTGACGGCTTCTTTTTGCTTCGGCCTTTGGATGTTTTGAAAAGTCTCCAATTGCCTAAGAACCTCCAGTAGGATCATCCTATGGGTGGGGCAGACAGGAAGCTTGAACGAATTCCTAGTGAATCCTTGGATTCGAACATAAGTGAATTTAGGAAACTGGATGTACCAGGATCCATATTTACTGATAAGAATTTTTGCTTCATGTGTCAGTCTCTGATGGGTTCCCCCTTGTAGTATCCTCGTGATGAACATCAAGAATACATCGTGCGCTCTTCTGAAATGGGACCTGGCCGACAATTGCAATTGAGGATAACATTCATACACTTTGAATTGATTTTCTCCATTTCCGACAACACCTTTGCATATCAATCCAGGATATTTATAAGCTCTGGCCAATAGATAAATGACATAAGAACTCATATGAAATGACTTAGTCCTTTCAAGGTTGATTAATTGCTCATGGATGTTATCACTGATCATTCTTGACCAGTTAAACATTCTGACTCCGAAGGTGATTTCCTCGATAAAGAAGTACATCCATGTTTCAAAATAGGCACCTTGAGGATTGCCCATTATTTTGTTTAAGAGCAAAACGATATCACCGTAGTCCTCCTTAAAGTCTGTCCTGCGCAGCTTCTTAGGCATTTTTTTAGCGGAAGCTCTTGGCTTTTCCAACCATGTTTTATTGATATGAGTCGCACATTGATCTGCCCGATCCTCAAAGATCCTACTTCCTCTGTTTTATACAAAGTTCGATTATGATCAGGTATGCCAAATGCCTCTTGGATAGCTGGTTCTCCAAGGTGCGCCAAAATTCTTCCATTAGGAGCTATAATCTGTCTTTGCTGTGGGTTGTAATGTCTTGCACATTCGACCATCAATTCAACACATTGGGTTGCTGGAGGAAATCCGGCAGCTTGGACAATTCCATTGTGCATCATTCGGTGGGTAATCACTGTGGGCATAAGTCCATTTAGTCTATACATCCTTTTTTTGAATTCTTCAAAGTCCACATGTCCGAGGTCTGTATCTATGATGTTCCTTCACTTGGAAGTGATCTTTGTCTCCTGTTGGACTCCCTTGCTGGCGAACTTCATTTGTGCTTTCTTTAATGATCCTCCGGGGGTGTCATCAACTTGCGAGAAAGAGAATACAATAAACATTCAATTATGATTCCTTTAAAATTTTCTTGTGAAAATTCTAACTTTCAGCTTGTTGAAAGTTAAATTCGATGAAAAAGCAAGCTGATTAATAACACTTAGTGAATTTTTTGAAGATAAAATGAAGACAAAGGTAAAAATAATTCATCAAACTTCAGGATTACACTCTGTGGCTGCAATTTAATTGTAAACTTCGAAAATCTGGTCCTTATTGCCGAAAAAACAAGCAATCCTCTGAAAATTTCGACCTTCAGCCTAGAATTCTACCTCTTTCTTTGTTCTTTCTCCTTGAAAAAATCGATTACTCAACTCTCAAAAATTTTATATCTCTCAAAAATAATTTCTCTCTCGAAAAAATTACTAACTCTAGAAATGGAGAGCTAAACATCTTCTCAAATCGAAATTGTGAGTTGATAATGACTTGAGAATGCCTTATAACGTTGAAAAATTCGATCCATTTAGCAATCCTTTCAAGTTCATCGAAGGTAGACTCTTGTTTATCGAGGAAAGTTTCTAATTTTTTTTAGCTCTATCCTTATCTTCATCGAAATTTTGAAGTCTATCCATAGAGCTTGATTTTGCTCTAAGTGTTTTGAAATAATTAAAGGTTTATCATGTGATTTTTTCGATTTTCTCAACCTTTAATTTTTTTATTTTTTTATTTTACCCATGCTTTATTTTAATTTGGCAATTTTTTCCATGGGTTTTTCCTCTCTTTCTCCATCATGGTGGATTTTCTCATGTCTTTTTAGCAAAGTCAGACTTCACCATTTTATCTCCACTTTGCCTATCATCCCATGGCGGACTTGAAGTGTTTCCTTCCATTTGCTTGAGCAAGGCGAACTTTCCATGTGTTTATCCATTCATCTTCTA
The DNA here is from genome assembly GCA_007258455.2 of Sequoia sempervirens. Lineage (NCBI taxonomy): Eukaryota > Viridiplantae > Streptophyta > Pinopsida > Cupressales > Cupressaceae > Sequoia > Sequoia sempervirens. The sequence goes on from VDFB02365246.1 coordinate 21,636, forward strand.
GGTAGGGCGGACTTGGAAGAATTCTTTCCATCTTCTTTTCCAAAGTCCGACTTGGCAAAGCATTTTCCACGTCCATTCAAGGTCTAGGCAGAGTTTCTTAAGGTTTCTGTACCTTTCATCTTATACTTAGTCAAAATTCTAACCTTTTCTTCCTTAATAAGCTTGGGCGGACTTTCAATCTATCTTTCCACTTGTCCATACTTAGCCAAAATTCCAAGGAGTCTCTCTTATCAACTTGGGCAGACTTTCAAGAAAGTTTTCCAAGTGTTCAACTAGAGCTGGGCGGACTTCTCAATGAGATTTCCATTTTGCCATCAAGCCAAGGCGGACTTCCTAGAAGTTTTTCCACATGCTGGGCGGACTTTGGAGAATTCTTTCCACTCCCTCTTCTTGGCATGGGCGGACTTTCAAGAGGTCCTTCCATTCTCCATTCAAGAGCTGGGCGGACTTTGGAGAAGTCTTTCCATGTGCAGGTCAGACTTTCTCAAGGTCTTGCCATTTATCCTTTCAAGAGCTGGGCGGACTTGGCAAGCTTTTAGAACATTCTTCCTGCTGGGTGCGCTTCTCCATGGATTTCTTCAGACTTACACCATTTCAGCTCATGATTTTATGCTTTTTACTCGCCTTTCATCTGAATTTTCCAGATTTTACATGCTTTTCATCAGATTTTTGATTGATTTTGCATTGCTTTTCATTCTTTTTATCTGATTTTTTCCAGCTTTTTGATGCTTTTCAGTCTAAAGATGGAAACTTTGATTCCTTGATTGGTGGGACCTTGGCACTTGCCAAAAATAGAAAGTTTCTAAAAATAGAAAAAGCGAAAAAGCAACTTTCTAAAAATAGTAAATTCCAGAATGGTCTAAAAGTGCCAAAAACGAAAAAAGCAAAAAGCAAAAAAGCAAAATCCCTAAAAAGTAGGAAGTGTCAGAATTGGGCGAAAGCATGCGCGATCCTTGTCTGAGTGGTCCTCTGAACACTTCTACGACATTTATGCGTAGTTTCAAGCTTGAAATTTCATCTTGGCTCAAGTGATGACCCCAGACTCTGACTTGAAACCCACAGAGCAAAAGAGCTTACGAAATTGCAACTCAAAACTAAACCCTAAAAACAAACTATCGAGGGTCCCCATGTGCAATGGGGTGATGTGTGAAATAGGTCACAACAGGAAGGCATCCCGACATGAAGTTGTGTGGAATGATGCACCAGAATCCAACACGCATGAATCCGCTGTAGTTTCACCTGTTGACATGACTATAACACCTTCATCTTTTTCGTACGTGGTGTTCACTTCGCTGTCCTTAGATTGGTTCTGCACCTTTTTGTATGACCAACAATTCTTTTTTGTATGTCCTTTTCCACAAAACCAACCTCCATTTTTGCCCCTTGACATTGATCTTCTTGCTGATTTTGATCTTCTTCTATGGTTATTTCTCCTCCTTTCTTGATGTCTACCTCTATTACCAAAAATCAAGGCATCAACAGATGCGGTTCCTTGATTTTTCTTTTGCATATCTTTGTTGAGAAGAGTTGCAGCAACACCATCTGACTTGAGTTTTGTTTTGCCAAATACAGAGGTGCTGATCCCCAGTACAACTCCTTCCCAACTATTTAGAAGAGAACACAACATAAGATGGCTTTGATTTCGTCATCCAAATTGATATTTACCAAAACCAATTGGCTGATTAAAGTGTTGAATTCGTTCAAGTGGTTTGACACGATACTTCCTTCCTTTATTTTCAAATTATATATTTTTTCATGAGGTAAACCTTGTTTGAAGCTGAAGCCATCTCGTACATGTCAGTTAATTTGTCCCACAACTCTTTTGAGGTCTTTTCTGCTGTGATGTTGAAGAGGACGTTGCTAGATAATGATAGAATGATTGTTGCTCTCACTTTCTTGTCTAATCTCTCCCAATCTTCATCAAACATCGCAGTTGGCTTCTTCAATTTTCCTTCCAATGTGAGTGAGAGATCGCCTCTAATCAGCAAAGACTCCATCTGCACTTTCCACAATCCGAAATTCTGCCTAGGGAACTTCTCGATCTTCCATTTATCTGCTTCCTCCATTTCCTGGAAATTATCACAATTCCCAAACAGCTAATTCGCCAAGTTTTGATACCAATTGTTGAATATTTATTGCAGATCAAATGAAAAAGAAGATTGCAGAAAATTAAACTCAGAAAGATGAAATACTAATACAAAGATAAAGAACATGAAGACATGAGATTTGTAGTGGTTCACCAAAACTGGTTACATCCACTTTGAAGTAGGGGAATTGATTTTATTTATCTCTGTTTTCCGAATACAAGATACAGCAGCATAACAACATCAATAATACAACAGCAAAAGCATTATCCATTTTGGATAAGTCTTCGAAAAGGAATGCAAAGAGACTTGTGCAATTTGGAGGGAAATGGATGTGACCATTGGGCTTCAATAACCAACAGTTTTGTACAGTCTTGAATGCTTCTGTCAAAGAGGTAACTTGTTCTTAACTTGGCTTAATGTGCCAAATATTTGGCATCGTCATAATGTCAACCGCATGCTAAATTAATCCCACCATTATCCCTGACATTTTTTGCTCTTTCTGATTTTCTTCCTGTCTTCCTAGTTAGCCTCCGATCTTGCCTATCTTCCTAGTTAGTCTATGATCCTTTCTTCTTGTGATTTTGCTGCTTCTCTTAATTTGTTCTATCGTTTCCTATTTCAAATTCTCTGCTATTACTTTCATACTCTAACTCGATCTTAAGCTTAAAGGGATCCAATCTGTGATTCCTTTTGTGAAAAAAAATACTGGCATGGTTACATATTTCCTGCTTGATTGTTCATTTTGAATGTTGGCTTTCATTTCATAGAAATAAGTTACCAGCTTTATTTGAGGTGAAGGCAGAGTGAACATTAGACTGTACTTTCTCCATACACACAGATGTTTGTTTGGAAGATTCAAAACCATAACGTGGTTTGTCAGTCACAGTGCTTATTTGAGTTATTTCTACTTTTGCACATTACAATTGCAATACGGAAAATTAATTTATTGGAAATGCTTTAAATTCATTGATTTGCTACACAGTCTATTTCTCAGTTTGTCCTTTGTACAGGACATCTGTTTTAGGCCAGTTGATTTCAACATTTGGCTGTGGATTTCACCCTCTTTACGGGCACGAGAATCAACATGGATTTGAAGATTCCTCTGCCAAAAAGTTTTACTGCCTAGATTAAAGCCATTCCTTAAACATCAAGTATTTGCTTTACCCCATCCTATGCAAAACTGTGATATGAGTCTCCAGCATAGAAATTATTTCTGCCCCTCATGTCTTAGATTATGCTTGAATGCCTTCCTGTATATTAACACGTAATATGCTTGAAAAGACATCGGTCTTGATAGAAGTGTCCATCTTTCATTGATGCATTCGACTTGCTGTTTAAGCAATCATGCACTGTTTCAAAAGTTTACAACATGGAGGTGGTGTGTAATTTTGATAAACTAGGTGAAATTTTTGTAGAAGGATACAAGAACCATCTTTCTGTTTCTTATGAAATTTCACCATTTTAAATAAAAAATGTCCATTTTGCTCTTGATTGCTTACAGAGGGTACAATAATATTGCTTATCTGCTTTAAAAAAAATTGGTATGGACTTGGGCGAATAGATTCCATTCTTTGTTTTTATCAGGCTCTTTGTAATTTGACTCAAGTGTTGAAATCAAGTATTTAAATTATCCATAGATCTGCCCACTAATCAGATAGGGTATGTTGATCCTATGATGAATGAGAACTGGCGTGCAAAGGTTGATAAATATGTAGCAGGAGGAGACTTGTCCAATTAATAAGACACGTGTAAACTATGTGCAAAACTAACAGTTAAAGCTAGCAGGATGTGCTATCGTTTTGTGATATGCATTATTCATGAACCAAAACAAGAGCTGTTCTTAGAGTAAGAAAAGATGAAGAATGCTTGAAGATTTGTAAGGTACTTCCGGGTTTGCAAGCAAATAGAAAGAATGCTATTTTTTGCTCAATTGTTTCTGGATTTAGATTGTGTAAGTTTTTTTGCATCAACGTTTCGGATCACACTCTGTTATCCATCATCAGGACGAAATAGAGAGCTTAGGAGAAAATGATCCTGATGATGGATAACGGAGTGTGATCTGAAACGTTGATGCAAAAAAACTTACACAATCTAAATCCAGAAACAATTGAGCAAAAAATGCTATTTTTTTTTACTTATTCTTCAAATGGAGGGATGATAACTTAGTACTTCTGGATTTGTAAGCAAATAGGAAGAATGCTATTTTTGTTTACTTATTCTTGAAAAGGAAGGATGATAACTTATTGATTTTAGGAATTTATATCTTCATGTTATTGGAGCTTGGTGTAAGGTACATAATTTATTTTCTTTTGGCGGGTTATAATCAAGATTGAAACTTATTAGGATGATTTCATTAGACTTTAATTTAGCCTGAAATTGAGGGTGATACATAACTAAGAAATACTCAAACGAAGCTTTGAGAATTAGAAATCTAAATGCCTGCTCAAAGTAAACAGACAAAATAGGTGAGGCTTTTGAGATGAATAATGGATCGAGCAAATGCAGATTGGCAATAGGTGGGCTCAGAAAGCTCTCGAGCTAGAATTCCGTTGTTAAATGTAACTGAAAATTGCAAAAGTGGCTGAAAAGCCCATTGCCAAGAGGAATATGCAACTTTGGACTGACCTTATAATTCCCACTGACAGAAATCTTATGAGAAATTTTTTACTTTTAAATTTTTTTGAGCTCGCTTAAGTAGTCACTAAGTTATGCTCAATATGAGCCAGATATAATTGTGATGTGATCTGGCAGATACACAATTTTGGAAGCTAAAGATGTTTATGTTGACATGCTTTTTTTCTACCAAATATTTATGATAGTTGCATATGCATTTTTTAATTCATTTGAAATCTTCTTTTCATTTCATTTCATTGTTAGTCTATAAACTGTTTGTTAATATATCCCTAGTTTGTTGTGTGACAGTGTGCCTTGCCCAAAAGGTTTATGTTCAAGCCCAGTTGAGGTTGTTACAGTACATCTAGTTTCTAAAGGGATCAATGATGCAACTGCAAAGGCACTTATGTATCCAGGTGCTCTCTTTACAAAGCTGGAGTCCATTGTTGCTGAGAATGAGCCAATAAGTCTACCTGATTGGGATACCTTGCTAGACAACATCACTGCAAGCTTGAAGGATAAGGAACAAAGTGATAGAACCTTTGGACTGGGCTTAATTATTGGAAGCTATTTGTGTTTGGCTGGAGCAATTGCTTGTGTCCTTGGCCCCACACCACTTAGTGCATTTGGCCCATTGCTCATTTTGTGGTCCATTTATAATGAGGGTGGAGATCCCAAAGATGCTTATGCATTACCTATGTTTTCAGTAGCTGTTTTTTGTGCCCTGAGTGGGATAAACTTATTCACTAAAGTTCGTAGGGGAACTGATCATTCAGCCCCCTCTGGCGATTCCCTTACTAATGATGAGCAATCAAAACCGTCAAGCAGTAACAAGAAAACAAACTGATTGAAATCTGATAGGATTTCTGTGCATTAAAATTTGCATTGGCTAAAAGTAATTCATTGCTAGAGGGAAGAAAATCTGGCCACCACCTCTTTCATTTCAAGTTATGCATGTTGTATGAAACTCAGCAGTGGCAAAGATTATTGTTACAAGAGTTAAAGCATCAGATCTGTATAAAATCTTAGTTTCATTATTATGAATTTTATCCTGAATTGTTGAGATCCTATATTTTTGAATGCATCTTTCTGGATTTTATGCACCTGTTTGAAGAAACTTTCACATTGTATATTTTAGAGGATTAAAAACATGCTAGTTAATGGGTAGATAGAAATGTGTTTTTGCTCGTATGATTCCCACATTTTGAATGATTGACCACTTGACTGAATTGGGGATCTGTATGACTTGAGTGCTCCAAATGAGTAAAAGGTTATGTGATTGGTTTGAAAAGAAATATGTTACTCCAATTTGTTTGACCGTAGGGAATAGCCTGGCACTAACTGGGAAGAGTATTCAGTTCGATATCTTTGATCTAGTGTTTCCCTGAAGAAAGGGCCTAAAAGGAGACTCAAACCATAAGAAATAGAAAAGCACTACACAGTGGTATCTCCTTTCTACTTCATACTAATATAGATTAAGTTATAAAATATTGCATCAGGTATATACAAAATCTTGAGCTTTATCAACTACATATTTCAAATATACATATTGCGATTGTCTTAGCTCTACATATCCAACTCCTCCTGGGTTTCCCTTATATATTTTTTTATCCAATCAACACCATAAATGGGTTCCAAGTTCATTACCTTTTCTAGGAAGGAGAAACCCTTGTTGGCCCTATGCCTATGTTCCATGAGAGTGGTTGTACTGAAGTTTTCTACAAATGACAGCCATTGCACCTTGTCTTCATTCGCCAATATCTTGTGGATATCTTGCAGAGTGGGGATGTTGATGCTGAGTCGTGTTGCCTAAATGGCCTCATCAAGCCAACCTAGAAATTTCTTCTTAAAGATTTCCCATGCTAGGGACTTCACTATTTCCTTGGCCTCTCCTAAGTCCAAAAGAGCAGCCACAAACCATGAGGATATGCCTGTATTCACTTTGTATCTATTATCCACTTCTAAGAAATATTTTTTGAGGACCCATTTCACCACTCGCAATAATAGTCCATGATGAACTTTTAGGACCATATTAGCCTTTGGTCTGTTATTTTCCCTAAAAAGTCCATCTATATCTTAGCACTCACTAGCCTTATTGAGGTGTCCATCTTTTTCTTTGCAAAGAGCTTTTGCTTAGAATAAAATTAAGAAACTTTTGCTTAGCTACTTGCATTTATAGCACTCCACTAGATCGTTCTGCACATGCCGAAGGGAATGCGTATCATTAATTTGATGTTACCAATGTTTTTCAAACTCAAGTAATGAATATTTTGGTGTGATCGTATTCCGCCTCACCTACACAAAATTATTTCTAGGGGTATTGGCTCCTTAGTTTGGCGTAAGGAATCCGTCTTTGCTAACTGCTAACTTCTTACAATGTCCATCACATCGATTCTATAGCGGCGGGCATGTGAACCCACAAACCTTTCCAATGTTTAATTTCTTTTAAGCTGCCAAGCTCACATAAAAATGATTAATCCTTGTCATATATTTTCTATCAAAATTTTCCCGATGTTGTTAGCCACTTTGTTGGTGAGTGAGTTAGCACCTTTATTCCCCTCGTGATATACATGGTTGGTTATATAGTCTTAAAATTTGGTTTGTAGTTCAAATGCTACCTCCAAAAGAGCTACCAAGAAGTTGATTCAACGAAAAAGTTACAAGGTTACGGTTTCTTGTTTTTGCGGTCATCTTTAGCCTCCTTTGCATCATACCGCACCTTAGGCGCAAGATTTTTCTTTGCTTTGCTTTGTATGATCACATTTACTGTGCTTTTTTAGTTGTTTTATTATGCCTACAACCAACTCCAACCCAACACTTCTTGCTGGTGTCGGCGGTTGGATGTCTCTACAAAATGGCGGCTCCTTCAAACAAGCGACCCCAAAAATTTGTTTCGAAGGTGTTCCATGAGGTAAGTCTTTTGATTCCCTAGCGGATGTGGTGCTTCCCGTCCTGTAATTTTATATTGCATGTCATTGGTTAGAACAACATATTCTTGTTGGTTATTTTATTGGGAGGACTCCCCCTGAAAGTGTGCTAAAAGAATGGGTCCATAAATCTTGGGTCCCTCATAGGGTCCACCTTGATATGGTCCATAATTTGACCAAAGGTTTTTTCCTTTTTTGCTTTGCGGAGGTTAGTCATGTTCAAACAATTTTGAATTATGGTCATTGGTATGTTCGGTCCTTTTTGTTGGTTTTCTAGCCTTGGACCCGAGATTTCTCTATTTCCGAGGACAGGAAGTTATGGGTTCCAGTTTGGATTGAGTTTCCTGCTTTACCCTTGCCATGTTTGCATTTTCTGCACCATATAGCTTCGTTGTCAGGGAAAGTCATTTGTATCAAATTTGACTAGTTCTTTCAAGCTCGCCCTCAAAAGTAGTTTGTGTCGAAGTGGACCTTTCATAAGGTTTGAAAGAGTCCATTGATATTCAAATTGGCAATTTCTGACATACCTAGAAGATCACTTATTTTAATTTGCCCAACACTTGTTATCGATGTCAATCTATTGATCCCAAGATCAAAGATTGCCCTTTTTTGGCCCCCCATACTGAATCTCTGCTATGGGAGGTTGAAAAGCCCTACTCGGTGGAAACCCTAGCCACCAAACTAGAGGACAAATGGACAACGGTTACAAACCGAAAAAACAAGTCCAATGGTGCATGGACGGTCTCCAAAGTCCTTGAGCCCTCAGTCGATATTTCAAACCCTTCTGCGAAGGGGAAAGAGGTTCATGCCACTGCTAATAGCATTCCAGCTCGACCAAGGCCCTCTGCCACACCTCAACCAGCTTCAATGATGATAGCTCCATCGACTGCGTCTCCTCCCTTGATGAGAGCCCATAGTAAATCATGTAGCCCTTCTAGACCTCTTGAAGATGGTGAATTTATTTCAGAAAAAATGAAGGATTGCTCTCCTCCAATTTAGATGGGTTCAGTGCCACCAAGGTTTTTGCAAAATTGTTTTTCCTCATTGGAAGAGTTGGATTCCAATGCCATGATCGAGTCCTTGACATGAATTTTCTTTCTTGGAATGTATGAGGTTTGACTGACCTCTTTAGGAAGTATTCTATTAGGGATACTCTTTAGAAACATGCTAGTATTGATGTTTTGTGCCTCCAAAAAGTTAAAGTTGTTGGATTTTTGTTATCTTATGCTTGCCAAGTTATTTGGCCAGCGAGTAAAATGTTTTCATTTGATCATGTTGCTGGCCATGGCGATGCAGTCACTTTTTTGTCTCCACGGTGACATGATTGTGTTGTTGATCATGGGTCTGACCCCATGCACCGGCTCGTCTGGATCCTTTTGAACATTGATAATCATTCCTTTGGGACTATTAATGCTTATGCTTTGAATGATGCTATTGAAAGATCTCTTCTTTGGCCTTGGATTGCAGATTCGTTGCCAGTTGCCGCTTGGGTCCTTTGTGGGGATTTCAACATGGTTGAAGTGGCATATGATAAAGATAATACTTTATGTTTAGATGGGCAGCTGGCGAAAGAGAAGCTTGGTTTTACATGCACAATAAATTGGGTCTTTTCGACCCTAATATTGGTCGCCACCATTCTCATTCCCTCTGGTACACTTGGATCAATTTTCGAGTTGGGTTTGACAATCTTTAAACATCTCGACCATGCTATGATTTCTGCATAGTCTTTATTTTCCTTCACCAGTTGTTCTTCACTCTCGGTTATGCCGTTAGTGGATCTCACTCTATCAAACCACTTTCCCCTTCATTTTTGCATTGAATGGCAAGTGGCGTCACTACGCGCTAGTAAGTCCCAATTTCTCTTGAATACTTTTCCGTTGAGTCATCAACCCACGCTGGCCCACATTAGAACTATTTGGAATCTTGAATGCAGGCCTTTCCAGTCCACATGTTGGATCAAGTGGTGGAATGATGGCATCACCCGTATTGCGAGGTTTCTTCGCATCTATAGGCACCAACTAGCCATTTTTCGTAGGCGATCTTATGAAGTGACCACTTCAGATCTTTGCAAAGCCATTGAAGCCTTAGCAGCTAGCCCCTTTTCCTTTGCTTTGTAGTCTAGAGTGGCAGAGCTGAGACACCAAAAGCAAGAGGTTGATTGCTATGCTGCAAGAGGTGCACAAATCAAAGCCAGGCTTCACTGGCTTAAAATTGAGGATTGAGCCTCGAAAGAGTTTTTCCTTGCTCTTCGTGCCAGACACACTTCACTTGGCATCAAGCAAATCAAAGATGGTAATCATATGCTCACCGAATTGTTTGACATTCTCCAGGCGTTTGTTAGGAATTATGAAAAAGTTTTCACTGCCCAAGATTACACTTTGGAGTGTGTCAATGCACTCCAGGAATGCCTCAGAGTTGTGCCTAACAGGCTCTCTTCTACCTAGAAAGCCTTTTGTGAGCAATTGCTCACTATTGAAGACCTCAAGGAAGTTGTGAGCACCATGGTTGATGGAAAAGCTCCGGGAATTGATGGTTTCCCTTGTGAATTTTACAAGTTCCTTTGGGATTATGTGGGAGAAGATCTACATGAAGTCTATTTAGAAGACTTTCATTCTAAATCCCTAGGCGAACTCATTAACAAAGGAAACATAAAATTCATACCTAAAACCAACGATCCTGAAGATATTTGCAATTGGAGGCCCATTACACTCCTCAATGTCTCTTACAAAATTATTGCTAAAGCCCTTGCTTTAAAGATTTGCCACCTTCTTCCACAAATTGTTCGCTCCAAGTAGACGGGATTCATTAAGTCCAAATATATTCTTGATATCATTGCCGTTTGGGAAGGTATTGAGTGGGCTAGGTGCTCACATCAAAAGGATTTTTTTTTGAAGAATCTCTGTAGCCTAAAGCAAAAAGCAATCTTCCTAGCTATGATTTCTACTCTGGCTATGCTTTATGCTATGGGCTTTTGTCCTCATTCCATTCAATTTGTGAGCATGCATGCTTTTTGTGAATGCTTATGCTTGCATCATTCACATTAATGGGCTTTTGTCCTCATTAATGGCCGCCAATCTCAATCCTTCAGCTTGTTCCGCTCCATCCACCAGTGTTGTTCATTGGGTCCTTCTTTGTATGTTCTTGTTGCTGAAGGTTTTGGCTATTTTTTGGCCCATTTCTTTTCCCATAGGCTTGTTCGGGGAATTACCTTGCCCAATTCTTCGACCCAGCTTGTCAATGGCCATTTTTTTTATGATTCCTTCCTCACTCTACTGTAAGAAAAGGATAATGTCAAAGTTGCCATCAATTGTCTTGAGACCTTTTGCTTGGCATCTGGTTTCACTATTCAATGGTATAAGACTCAATGTTACCATCAATCCACTCTTCCAGTCCTCTTTGGATTTAGCAGTATGGTTGGAAGTGGATTGCTCAAGGGGAAATCTTCAGATTCCTTGGCACCCCCTTCACTTTTCAGGCCTCCTCTACATACATATGGCAAGTTGTTCTTTCTCATATTGAGCATAAGTTGGCTTTTTGGATCACCAAGCCGCTTTCGCTAGCTGGCAAGTTCTAGGTGTGCTCTAAAATTCTGGTAGTGACTCATGTTTATTATTCTCTATGTTGGGCCACTTCTAAGGCCTCTTATGTGAAGCTTGAAAAGTTGCTCAAAGAATCTTTGGTCCTCTTCTGAGGCTCATAGAGGTTTTCATTGTGTTACTTGGGAGTTTCGTTGCCTCCCCAAAGATTTCGGTGGGCTTGGCCTTCTAGCCACTCAAAAGCAAGGGATTGCTCTTTGTGTCAAGTGGATCATTCATGCCCTCACTGGTAATAAGGCATGGAAGGTTCTCCTCAGACATCGTATCTCCGCAAAATATCTCGTTCATAGACCATCTTGGAAGGGGATTAGATTCCATACCCTTCTCATTATGAAGGAGCTTGTTTAGATTGTGGGCACTTTTATCGCCAAAAGCATTTGGCATGCCTGGGAAGCTGCTAAGCCCTAGCTCCATTGGAATGGCTTGGGTTTCAGAGCTGGATTATCTTTCAATCAGCATAATGTCTGGTGGTTTCCTTTATTTTCTAATCTAGGTCATCCTCTGGCCAAGTTGCCTTGGCTTAAGGCTCTTAGATTTCATAAAAGGGGTATCTAGTCTCCTCAAAAATTATTTTTTAGACCCACGATGAGTCTCATGTCATGGGGAGATTTTAAAGCCAAGTTTGGCTTACAAAATCATGACTAGGAAACTTTTGAAGGCCTGGTTAGTGCCATTCCAGTTGATATGCTTCATAAAGTTGGTATATGTTTTGCTAAGCCTTGGTGGAAAGATTGGACGTGGGGTCCAGACACCCCACTCAGAAACTACAAGCCCCAACTTGGCTATTGGTGGCTTTTGCCTCATTATTCGATGATTAATAGTTTGAACCAGAGGTGGCATCTTCGATCCCCAGTATTTGTTTGGCACCGAAGATTTTCTAATGTGTGGTCTGCCATTGTTGAGCCCAACCTTGCCCACTTGGTGTATTCTTTTCCAAGGCTTACCAATGGGGTCTTGAATTACCCATATGGGGGGGTTCATAACCCTCGTTGCCCTTTTTATGGGCAACCTGAGTCTTTTAAGCACCTCTTTTGGTTTTGCTCCAGAGCTCAACAGTTATGGAATTGGATTCATGATTTCTTTCGGCCCTTTCAGCTTGAGCCTTTTTCTTGGCATATGGTGTTGTTGAGCGACTCGCCTCATCTTCCCCACAAGTATACCCAAATTTGACACACTTTCAAGGTGGAAATCCTCTTCAATATTTGGAAAGATAGAAATTTCTACATTTTTGCTCATAGTCAGTTTGATAAACATGTTTCACTTTATTCTAAAGCTATTATATGTTCTAATGTGATATTGTAGATTCAAGTGCAAGCTAACAAAGTTGTGCTTGAGGTGGCTCACCTTCAGAAGCTTTTAACCTACTAGGGGAATGCCTCTTGCATCTTTGCTCATGTGCCACCCTCTCCCACTTCCTCTTGGGGATGTTCACCTTTGCGCGATCAACAGTGGTAGAGGAGTGGCTCTTCCAAGGACTCTCAGGCTCGCCCCTGTTCACAGGCTCTTCCTCACAGTGGCTTGCGTCATCGCAGATGATCACCCTCCCCTACTCGGGCTGACTTGGGATGGCCTTTTGAAGGAGTGTCTAGAGGTGGCGGTGGTGCTTCTGGTTGGCTCTCTGGTAGAGCTTCTGGTTGGTTGATTGACCCTTCCAAATGGTTTTCGTGGCTAGATCTGGCAATTTCTCTCACTTGACGAGAAGATAAAGATAAAGATGACGATGGTTGGGATCCCCTGATGTCACCCTGGACCCCACTGTTGTATGGGGTAAGTTGGATGACAAGGATCCACCACCCTCTACTAGAATTGCTATGGCTGCTTAAGTAGCTTTTTATGTTGTTTTTTATCATGCTTTCTGCTTTTTGAGCACTGCCCATGTGACTTTCAGGGTGTGCCTTCTTACCACCCAAATTTTTTTTTTTTGTGAATATGTATATTTATCTTTAATTAATAGATATAGACGCCTATTCATAAAAAAAAGAGCTACCAATTTCCAGTTTTGCATTGATCTTTTTCTAATTGCATTTATCATGATCAGAGAGTCTCCTTAAATTTCAAGTCTCTCTATTTTGATCTCAAGGATTAAATTGAGACCTAAAATCAAGGCCTGCAGCTCAACCTCATTATTTATTCCTTTGTTTAGGGGCTTTGATGATTTACATATTGCTTGTCCATTTCAATTTCTTATAATGCATCTACCCCCCGCAATGCCTAGATTGCCTCTTGAAGCATTGTTGAAGTTCAACTTAAGCCACTAATTCTATGGTGGATGTCATTTAGTTGTGCTTTTTTTTTTTTTTGAGTTTGGATACCCCCAAGTCTAATGACGAGGGGAGGCCGTAAACTAAACCATCTCTTCAACATAATATTATCCCATCCTACAATGATATTTCCTCTATTTTGTTCCACCACCTTGTATTTTACCACCTCTACTATAGACGCCTCTACCTTATTTAAAAATGAAAAGGGATGTTCATTTCCTTGTCTTTAAATTTCCTTTAGTTGTGTTCTTTCCATAATTCCCAAATGAGTATTGATGGGCTTATTAGCTAGAGGCATGATAAGGAAGCTAATTTGCTCAAATTTGGCCAAGCTTTGAAGAGGTTCATGATGTTATTGGGTAGAGCGCTAATCCATTTGAGCTTTGCACATAACCATCTCCAACATTCCTATGCAAATTTGTATCCCAATGATAAATGATCTACATTTTCTTCTAAGCTTCTACATAATGAGCATCTAAACAACCCATTGTAACCTATTTTGGTGAACTTTTTTGCTGTTAAAATTTTCTTTTGTAAAGCTACCCATGCAAAAGTACCAACCTTAAGCAAGTAATATTTATTCCAATAGATATGTGTTGGGATCTCCGTTCCAATCTCATTATGCTCTAACAATATATAATCATCTCTTGTGTTGTATTGGCCCAACCTCACCCCATTCCATTTGATTATATCTTGACCTTCCCTAATTGAGATGGTCCTCTACTTTAGAATACTCTCCAGAGAGTCCTTCTCCTTAGTCAAGATATCTAAACCCTCTAAATATCTCCACTTCCATACTAAAATACCCTCTTGTTGCACTACTTCGAGATAGTCTCTAACCTTTTGTCCCTACAACCAATTTAGCAACCACTTTGACTAATTCAATTATGCCTTTCTTCCCAAGAAAGGAAATCCTCCCCAAGAGTCCTCCCAAAAGAGGGTAGTCCTCCCATCATGGATATCCTATGCTAGGTAGTCTATTACAATTGATCTGCATTTCCTAGTAAAGTTTCATAATCTAGAACCTTGTGGGAGACTTGTTAGTAGTCTAGCTGGGTCTTGGTTATGCAAATACTTGGTTTACAAAATTTTGACCCATTTTAGCTATGGTAGTTCAAACGTTTTCCATGCTAGCTTCGCCCCAAGGGCTTTGTTTTGAGATATATATTGTTTAAGACCAAATCCCCCTTCACTCTTTGGCTTGCATACCTTATCCCATGCTATTAATGCTACTCTCTTTTTCTACATTACCTTGCCAAAATAATTTTCCTCATTTTTTGGTTTAACATTTGATTTTCTCTAGAGGGTAATGCTAGGCATGACATGAGATAAATTGGTAATTCTAAAATTACCACTTTCAATATTTTATATTCTTCTTGACCATGACAACCATTGCCCTCTCCAAGTTGCCATTTTGTTGGATATTTTATCACCCATAGGATCCCATAATTTTTTTTTTCCGAGTCCCTTGTCTAGAGGATGCCCAAGGTATGCACTTGGAAGAGTTCCCATCCTAAAATTCAAAACACTTATTATTTCTTATTATTTTTTTGGGTTGGTTGAGAAGATCTTTGATTTGGTTGTGTTAGCCACCTTCCCTAAAGCTTGGGAATAAGTTTCCAAGATTTCTTTCATTTGTTTCACCTCTTTCCTCTTTCCATCTCCAAAAAAAATTGTCATTAGCAAATTGCTAGTGAGATATGACTGGAAGGTTGCTAGTTATTTGGATACCTTATAATCTTCTAATTTCTAAAGCTTGGGTTATAGTCCTTCCTAATGTGTCTTCCATTATAATGATATAGTACTTTCTAATGTATCTTCCATTATAATGAACAGAAAGGGGGATAGTGGATCCCCCTACCTAAGTCCCCAAGATACCTCAAAGAAGCCTTCTAGTGAGCCATTGATAAGAACATAATACCTCAGGCTGGTTATGCAACTAAAAATCCAACCCAACTATTTTTTATCAAATCCAAAGGCTAAAAGGACCTTAAAGAGGAATCTCCATTCTACTCAATCATATGCTTTCCTTATATCCAATTTTACTAGCATACTTTGTTTCCCCCTCTTCTAGATTGAATGAATAGCTTCTTGTGCAATAATGACCCCGTCTAGAGCACAAACCCAATCTGTTCTTCTAATCTCTAGCAAGATTCTTTTAAGTCTATTGGGAATTTCTTTTGCTAATATCTTGTAAAGTGTATTGCATACCAATATAGTTCTAGACTCATCTAATAACATAACTTGTTCTTTCTTAGGAATTAAAACAATTAATGCATTGTTTACCTCCCTTAGTAGTGTGTCCTTTCAAGAATCATCTATTGCTTTAACTACTTCCATTCCAATTATATGCCAACATTTATGATAAAAAATAGCTGGGAAGCCATCTGGACTTGGAGCTTTGTTTGGATGGAGGTGTTTCACCACTTCCTTTATTTAATATTCTGTGAATGGTTCTAATAACATTTTTTTCTAACAATTTGCAACCAATTTGGGTATTCTCTCAACTATTTAGTTTTGCTCTCTTAAATTTGTTCATTCCCAATTATTGAGGAGATTCTGAAAGTAACCCACTATTTCTCTTTTGATTATCTCATGGTCCTTTATTATTGCACCCTCTGCCAATTTAATTTTTCTTATCATGTTTATATTTCTATGAATTTTGGTGGCATTGTGAGAATATTTAGAGTTTTTGTCCCCATATGTTAACCACGTCTCTCTAGACTTTTTCCTCCAAAAGATTTCCTCCTTGGCAAGAACCTCCCCATATTCTTTCATAAGTTGTTTTTAGCAAGGTATCTTCCTTGACCCATCCTTGCTATGATCACTTCCTTATTGAGCTCCTAAATTTTCTTCTCTATTTATTTGTTAACCTCAAATATATTTTTGAAGTGACTTTGTTCCATTGCTTCAATTGTTGTTTCGCATATATTTTAGTTTTTCCACTGGTAAAAACATTTTGATACTCAATTGAGCTTCTTCTTTCCACCATAATTCTATCTTGTTCGAAAACTCTAGATCCTTCATCCACATGTTTTCGAATTTGAATGGGCATCGATTTGAGCTCTTGTCCTCCATTATCCAAAGTTGTATTGGATAATGATCCGAGCCTAAGACCAGAGTGATGTTACATTTAAAGGAGATAGGTTTTATACTCAAGTCCTCTCTATATAAAAATCTATCTAGTTTTTCTACTATATTACTAAAGCCTAGCCTTTGATTTTTCCATGTGTAGATCTCATTTCTCATATGAATTTTTGCAAGATGGTTTCTCACCACAAATTCTTCAAAATCTACTTGCAACTAATATTTCCTTTGTATTCCTCCTAATTTGTCTTGGCCATGTAAAATAGCATTAAAATCCCCACTTATTATGTTGAATTCATTTTAGAGGGTAGCTATAAATTTCTCTAATTCCCTCCAAGTTTATTTTTCTTAATGCATGAGGTTGGGCCATAAACATTTGTCAAAACAAACTAAAAATTCATAAATATACTTCTTACCTTGAAGTTCAACCAATGTTTGTTATCTGCCATCTTCTCTACCTGCGCTGAGCATGGTCTCCAAAACATAGCTATCCCTCTAGAGGCACCCTCGGCTTGCACCTTCTCAACATTCCATAATTTCATTTTTTATTGAAAATGTTCTACCTCTTCATTGGCCAATTTAGTCTCTTTCAACATGTACACATCTGCATGAGATCTTCATCCGGTGCTTGACCAAACACTTTTTGTTAGGGAACATTCCATGAAGAGATCTTCATGGCTCTTTGGAAATGGCTTTATCTTCCCATATCTCAACATTCTTCTAATTTTTAATTGTCTCTCCGCTTCTCCTTCTTGGCTCAATTTATTTTATGGTCTTTCTTCCCTTCTCTGCAATCCAAAGAAATATTGGAAGATTCTTTTTGACTAATTCCCAATTTTCCTGTCGGATCCATAACTGTTTTGGATTCTATCTCCTTTCCTTTATTCTTGATTGAATACATTATCTCCATGATTTACACTCCCTTTGTTATAGGGAAAGAGTGTTTCCTACTAACAGGCTTTCCATCAAGCTGTTGATATCCCTTTCTTTCCTTGGAGTGTCCACCAACCAAATCGTGTTTGTTATTCCAAACAGATCGCATGCCACCCCTAAATTTGTGGCATTTTCATCAATTTCGTTGTTATCAATGTTCTCAAGTATTGCATTGATTAGGTTTATTTCTTCCTCTTCTATTTCCTTCCCTTCACTTCCTTTTTATCTTTCTGGCATTTCCTTTACTTCCATAGTCAATGATGTTAGCTGGGTGATAGGCCTTGGCTCCACTATTCTTTTTGATGAAGTGAACAACTCCTTCCTAAGATTATTCCCCAAAGATATTTTTTCTGCTATCTTCCCTTTCTGATTTGGGAGTGAATCCAATTCAATCTTCTGTTTCCACCTTCTCGATTTAGTTATTATTTTGATCTCCTCCCAACGGTTTGAATTTATATCCATCTCAACACAAATTATGATATAAACTCCGAAGCCTCTATTGGTCAAATTATCATCTGCTTTAATTAAGGTTTCTAAGGCTTCCCCGATTTTTTTCAGGGATTCTTCATTCCAATACTTAGATGGCAGATTATATAATCTTTACCCACACCAGGGTTTCACCCATTTCCTGCATCAATGGGTTGAAATTTGGTACCCACTCCTTGATAAAAAAATCCTATACCATCCATCATTAATGGCCCTTTACCTAGAATTTCATTTTTTTCCTTTGCACATTCGCATTCAATCAACAAAAAATCTTTTAGTATTATCTTGATTTTCACCTCTGACCCTCCTATTTCTTCCCACCATTTTTTGGATCTTTGTTCTGTCTATCTATTTTCTTTTCCATTTTACAAAGAAGGCCCTCTCCTTTAGCCTCTTTGTTGTTGCCTGCCATTCTTTGGAATTTATTACAATCGCCTTGCTCTTGGGTGGGTTTCTTGGTCATCTCTACCCCTATTTTTTTCAAACTTCCAGTCATTCATAGCCCATTCTCCTATAAACTTAGGGTTGTATCCTCTCTTGTGCCAATGCCCTACTCCTTTTTTCTGTTGTCTCCTATTGAATGATGCAGGAGCGACTTTATTCTAAGAATGTAAACCTAAAGAAATCCTATTTGCCCCAACAGCAATGAGATTCATTCTCCATCCTTGCCACCCAAGTGATCTTTCCTCCTTCCTTGCTGCCTTCCAAGGAGCTTCTCTCGAATCTTCTCAATTCTATTTTCCCTAGTGGTAATGAGATTCATTCTCCATCCTTGCCACTTGAGTGATCTTTCCTCCTTCCCTGCTACCTTCCAAGGAACTTCTCTCCAATCTTCTCATTCTGCGAGGTTTGAACCTTGGTTGTTGATACTATAGGTAAGAAGCCCCATCATCACAGCATAGGATCTCCCACTAGAACAAACACTATATTATGATGCATGCTTTATGCTATTTATTTCTCATAAATTGTTTTGATCTTATTTATAGTGTCTTTACTTTATTTTAATATATAATACACTTTTATATTTATCAAATATTTGATTGTTTATAAATATAAAAACAATCAATAAATTATATATAACTATTCTATTTAATGTAATCATATGCATATATATTTCAATTTCTAAATTATTACTCTTCTATATATAAACATTCATAACTTACAATAATTGTAAAAACATACATACAATAATTCACACAATTACCCTAAATGGTAATTAAGGGCCTACAAATTGACACCCTAGATAATATGGTCAAATACTCCAAATTACTCTTAATAGCTAGATTTCTCTATAAGTAAAGGAGTGTCATCTTCAGGTTGTTTTTCTTTTCTTGCAACTTCAGGTCTTGTCAAAGGAGAATGGTAAAGCTCCGGATCAGCTTCAACAAATCAAAGAAGTGATGCAATTTCAAAATTGTAATAAATTTGACCAAAGTCAAAGAGTGCTTTGATTGATGAAATGAATGTTTTGTTTTCTTTCAATACTGTTATATATTTATGGATAGATTCAATTATGTTTATCCTTCAACTAGATATCTTCAATTCATTGTAAATTACTTTATTCAAAAAAATCAGAGCCACAATTTTCGCTTTAACTTCGTTGAAATTTCCTCAACACATTTCTACCAGATAGAAATTACAAACATGTTTAGAATGTTTATCCAATTTAGTTAAAAAATACACCATTTGGAATCCATGCTCTTGATGAAATCTTGGGTGCAAATAGATACAGCCACTCTAATGCTTGGTCTATGGTGGGGCCCCAAGAAAAAGCTAGCTGCCATGAGTGGCCAAAAGATTATAAAATATCCAGCTTTTGCTCCTTTTTAGGTATTTAGCAATTTGGAACTGATGTACAGATGCGTGCTGCTATAAGCTATAAATTGGGCCCAATCTTGGACAGCACATAGCTGCACTATTTTATTTGTCCTTTTTCTGTTTGGGCGTCATTGCTTCATACACGCTAAGTCTGCGAAGTTCATTTGACCCTGTTCCTCCTCCTTTAAAAGTGCATCTTTGAACAGCAGAAAAGCCAGTTTTTCCACTTGGAAATAAATAAATGCGCCTCTCACATGGGTAATGGATGATCCAAAACTGAACCCAACTATGCATTGCCACGCAACTCCATATGCTTCGTCAAATTTCTGTGTGGCCACAAATCAAAGAAGATAATGCAATCCATTAAAGCCCCACAATTGAAGAAGTTTTTGAGGAAAACTCACTCCTGATTCACTTGAAGCAGAAAAGTCTGTAATTAAATCTTAAGCCATTAAGATACTGAAACATAAACTAAATTTTTACGATCAGTAAGGGGAGAAGAATTGGAAACATAAGCTACATCAGTTTTCCTTGCAACCCTGTGCTGATAAGCAAAAACATGTCAACTGCCAAAAACACTATTTTATTTTATTCTTCTGTACTGTGTTTGGATAAAAATGGGGTAACAGCTCGTCATCATTACAATATATACTCTGAAAACTCTTGAAAGAACCAAACTTCAAAAATTTAACACTATAAATCAAGCTCTTCTCGTAATCCAACTTTGTTAGAAAGCTTTCAATATTGATAGAAAGGTGAATAGAACAGAACAGAACAGAACAGA
Source organism: Sequoia sempervirens (assembly GCA_007258455.2). Lineage (NCBI taxonomy): Eukaryota > Viridiplantae > Streptophyta > Pinopsida > Cupressales > Cupressaceae > Sequoia > Sequoia sempervirens. The sequence continues at coordinate 42,228 of VDFB02365246.1, forward strand.
ACAGGACTCAATCAACTGAAAAAACACATCGGGAAAACAGAATTGTGAAGCTTCATAATGAATGGTTCAAATTGCTGAAGTTTTGCCAAAGGTATGCCCGATTGATTATGGATGAAGCAGGCTTGAGACCAACCAATCTGAAATTTGAGTGCGTTATTCTTGGAAAAATGAAGAGGACCATTCATATAAGTCATTATACATGAAATATGTTAAATACAGACTGAACTGCAACTTCCAAAGCTCAGTAAACCATCATGAGAAAGGTTCTTAAATGAAGATTTACTACTAAAACACAGAAGCCTAGAAATAATATCACAACTATCATCCAAAAAATTAATTCCCCCCTTTCAAGAAGTCCATTTAATAATCTTTCGAAACAGATCTGTTACAATAAGAAGAAAAAATGGAAACTTTTGAAGATTCAAACCTGGAATTTTAGAAATTATTGACGAATGAAATCAATTTAGGCATAAAATCTGAAAACTAATTTAGTAGAACCAAACCTTCTTAATGAAATGAGCAATGGCTTCGTATTCAGTAACTTCGTGCAAATCGAGAGCTTCGCAGGCACACAACAGGGCATAATCTTGCATTTTTTGTGACATGTCTGTTTCCCCAACAAGCGCTCTGCCTTCCAACATCTTCACAGCTCACAACCCTTCCTCAAAAATTCACAGCTCTATTGTTTGAATGCTCCAAAAGCAAACTATTCAATTCTCAACAAATCCTTGCTCAAAATTGTGCTCTAGCGTTGCTTAAATACAAAATTTCTATATCTCTCTAGCGAAAGCTTTAATGATTAAACACAGTTATTGCCAGAATTTTGAAAAAGACAAACTTATTATTGCAAGAATTAAGAGCTTAAAACGCAATTGTTTGCTTATTATTTTAAACAGCAAGCTATGTTTTTCAGCTTTGGAAATTACTGGTCAGACATGTGATCCAAAATGGATAACTGTATAAAAAAAGGTGAATTTTATTTTCAAATGTAAAGTGCAAGAGTCCAACCTGGAATGCGATTGTCTGTGCCCTACTTTTTGTTGTTGTTTTTCACCTTAATTTACTTCTCACATTTATCATTGGCTTCTAACAAAAGACAGAATAAAATAGATTGTATGGCACATTGAGAAGTTTCTAGAATATAATATTTCGATCATTCAGATTATTAAGATTATTAAAACTAGCACTTGCACCAGAAGGGGTGTAAGGATTACGTCGATAGAAAAATATAAGAATATCATGGCAAGTGATTTATCTCAAGATTCTGTTCAAATTGTGTTGTTTGTCAACAATGCCAATGAGGAAAAATGGGTAGAGTTTACAGGAAAAATTGAAGAAACCCTATCACAACAGAATTTTGTTTTAATTGTATTCTTTGTATTTGGAAGGATTCTCTTCACTCACCAATTCATTGAGAGGCTTAACATTCACATAGTGTGAAGGATTCAAGAAAAACAAAATCAAAAGGCGTCTTATATCTCTACAAATGAGGCATCCCTCATTTGTAACTCATAGGAAGTCAATCATTAAGTTAGTGATAGTTAGTTAGTTAGACTTTCGTATTAACCCCCATTGAGGGACTGTAATAAGGCCTTTGGCTAGTTGTAATGTTGAACACCCTTGTGGCGGGCCTGTGAGCCCTAGATATTCGTCCATAAGGCATATGATACATGAAAGATTGCCAATTCAATAAAGATTCATATTTGCAGAATATTTTCTTGTGTTAATTTCGTTGTGTTGACTCTAAGCTGCACGGTTTGGATTGTTCTTTCTAAACCTTTCATCTGTGACTGCACTATAAGTGCAAAAAGTAAATTTAAAGGTGGCATGAGATCAAAATGGCATGAAACAATGAATGAAATCAACATAGGAGAATGTGTAAGATCCCTTAATGGACAATTATAGCATGATATCAATATCAAACTATTGTATAGAACTCCAACAAGTCACTACAAGTAAACAAATTCAATGTACAACATCCCGTGGGACACTATAACCATAATCACAAAATTGAAATAGTGTGAAGTGAAATTGGCATGGAGCCACGAAATTGAAAAGCAAAAAATCCATGAGAAAGCTTGAATCCAAAGGTGGCATGAATCCCACAAAAACAATGAAGCTATACTATAAATAATCTTGTCATTGAAATCATAAAATATGAAGGAATATTAGTGATAATACATGCCCTCCTTAAATTGGTTATATACAAAGGATGCAAGGAATTGGAGAAGAGGAGAAAAAAAATATAATCATTGAAAACCAATAAATCATATACAATAATTATCTTGTGATAAACATGCAATAAGATAATAGGATGTGATCATGAAATCATATGTAAAGAGGGGAAGTGAGATACCCCCAATGTTGCATCCAAGATAGGGAAAATAAAGTGATAATAACTATAAGTGTTAAATCTCAGAAACATGTAAGAATTATTAAATGTGAGATCTTATCATGAGAAGCATTGATAAAGTAGAATAATAATAAGTATGTGAGCATAAGATGTAAACATGATAGTCATAAACACATGTAAGCACGTGTGCATAAGATAAAAGCATGTGATAAATATAAGATGAACATGTGATCATCAGGTAAGATCATGAAAAAATAAATAGGTAAGGATGTTAAGCATGTACCCCATAAGATGTGAACATAAGAAGCATAATACTAGTCTAGCAAGAACTTGCATGAATGCACATTGTCTGCAAAGTAGAAAGAAATAATTTAACTACAAAGGGAATGCCCCCAAGCGGGGAAACATAAGATACATGAAACAAATGACATAAATGGTACTATAGAAAGTGAAATGAAAATAAAATATTTGTTATAAAATTTAACAGTAAAATAAAATATTTAATTTAAAATTTCTAATTCCAAGAAATCATGGGATTTTTTAAATTTTATAGTGAGAGTTACGAGATATGGAATAATGACACTCAATAAAAAATAGTAGAGAAAATAAAAATTGATTGAAAAAATAAAAATGATAGAAATATTTCTTTAAAAAATTCACAAATATTACAACTTGAATCTACATAAATGTCATAACTCATTTGCTTACATCATCCTCAAATTCTTGACCATTTATTGAGTATAAGTCGTACTCAAATTGTTTTTTTTTTTAAATACTAATTTTGAGTGGCTCATTAAGACCAGAAAGTGGGACACACTATTGTCATGTTACCCAATGAATGCCTCCCATAATGTGTCCAATACATTCACAACTATGTCTATGCCTTTATCATTACAACCTAATATACTTCTACTATCATTTCACACACTCTTTATAATACTCTTGTTTCCACCACCACCTTGGATGCACTAGTGCAATACTTGGCCAATCTAAAGAGAAAAATCAAAGATAACAAAATGATGCTATTGAATAAAATAGTCCGCATTGAATGCATTTATCTCTTGAGATTGTTACATATTTGTTTCCTAGAGCATTTGTGGGTCTTTATTTAAATTTTACAACAAGAAAGTAGATCCAAGAATTCACATTTGATCTTTCACAACTTCATGTATTATTTTTCATTACATTACAATGATAAAATCTTAGCTAAGTTATTTGCACAAACCCTTAAATATTATGGTATATAATAGTTGTATTCATTACCACCATGTTCCATACACTACTTTGATGAACTTGCATCGAATTATTACAAAACTTATATATAAAATAGAAGATAATAATCAATGACCTTACTAGATTCAAAAAATAAACAATGATCTTATTAATGATTATGTCATTTAATTTTATTTTCAATATTTGTGTTGTATACCTAAATATCACTTCAATTATGTTTTATATTTGAATTACTTCTAGTCATAAAGAACAATGCACACCTAAGTAGATTTATATTTTTAGAGACACGTGCATATTTGAAAAATCTTTCAAAGTTATGATTTTAGCATCAAATATCAATCTTCCTACTCTTCAAAGCTATAAAAGTTAAATAATTTTTCAAAGAGTAATAACATGAAGGAAGACATGGATGAAGTTGCTATTGCTTCCTTTCCTTCATTCAAAATAAAGGCTTCTAAATTTTTTGTCAAGCTTCAAGAATTCATGGATGATATTCTACAAATATTTTTGAGTACTAACTTAATCACCCTTCTCTCATTCATATATTATATCCCAACAAACCACTTCCTTGGATATATAATGATTAAGTATTTTGTAACTTTCATCAAGTTAAGGGTCATTATACACAATCATGTATTGTTCTTAAAATGATACAAGATTATACAACAACAACATGATCAAAGTTGAAGGCATTAATGATAAGGGAAACCCAAAAGTTGCACCCACCAATAGTTGTTGGCAAATGTAAATAAATCCTTTTTCTAAGTTAGTCAAGTAATGTTGAGCCTTAATATATTGATGATAACACAAGTAATAAAAATGAGAATGCATCATGCACAATCATGTATTATGGTAGCTATTGAAGTTAATTCTATATCTTCTTCCTCTCCTCCTACTTCTTCATTGTTTACATTTTTTGATGGGATACAACAAAATAACTATTATGGCTCACTACATGTTATTAAAAAGATAAATGATACACTCATTGAGGATATACCTATATATCCTATAGACCAATACAATGTGTTCACATATACTTCTTGGTAGCAAATCATATGGTGCCAAAATCTTATGTGTGCTAACATATCCTTGAAACTAACTAATACATTATTATTTCTTACTTTGGGATACAACATACTACCAATCACTATTGGACATAAAAAGGTAATTGTATTATTCCATGTCATTACTACATCTAATAGGTTAATATATTTCACTTGGTAGACCATGGTTGGAACATCTGCAAATTATACCTTTTTTAGTGTATCAATGTGTAAAATCCATTCATGAAGATAGAGTTATTAAAGATGATATAGATGCATATTAACCATGTTTAGAGTTAATCAACTTTCTTTGGATATATGTATGCCTACTCCCAAGAAGCCTCAATACCACGGTGAAAATAATCTTCATGACATATATTAAATCAAATTATATGAGCAACAAATAGAGATAATAAAAAGTGATGGGCTAGTGAATATATTTCAAAAAAACCTAAAGTTTAAAATAATATGTCAAAATATAAAAAGGATGGAATAAATAATTTGATAAAAATAAAGAGATAGAAACAAAGGTCTTCCATATCATGGTGTATCAAGCCATATTCCTACTTAGATATTAGTCCCTCATTCACTTGGCACGTCATCACCTTGGTCCTTATACCTTGGTGCATAACATCAAGTGCTATAGTAAATTTAGGCTTCTCAAGATATTTTAGCATATACATGCATCCAATTTCCATCACATCACCTCATCATAACATCCATCATCATTATCATATTTCCTATCATTATTATTATCCTCCCATCATTTCCACAATTTCTTCATCTTCATGCATCACAACCTTCGTGCATCTCAAAATCTCCCCCTTTCTTCCATCTATCTCCACAACCCTTCCCATCCATTCCTCATCCCTTTGAACCTAATTCTCCTTTTGAGAGACCACCTGAGTCCTGTCAAATTGCTTTCCTCTTGAGGGGTCATTCCTAACTCATACACTAACTATCATCTCCTCTAAATGACTAGGGAATTGTAATACCAATTATATTCCATCAAACATCTATACTTATCCTCTTTTAAATGATGTTGCTTCTAGTCATAATGCCATCTCAAATAGGATAAAAATGTAGACTCCTAAAATAAATACATGCATTTCAATTTTCATCACACTAGATCTACCCCACATATCCACTTCTAAAACCAATTAAATTCAATCTTTCTTTTGAAATTTGCTAAATAAGTTTCAACTATTTAATTAACATATCTAACATTTCTTCCAACATTAAAATTGAATATTTTACTTTTATTTATTTAGTTAAACCTATTCAACCTTTATTATAAAATTCCAACCTTAATTGAGTAAATCATATTTAGTTCATTAAGTCAAACAATTCCCCAACCTTCTACCTTAAATTAAATAAATGCACCAATATTTATTTAATTCCTCTAAATCTCCCATATCATTAGTTGAATAAATAAATGTTTATTCTAACTAATTAATTTTGCACATTCTTCCACCACTTTGTTTAAAATAAATCGTCAATCTTGCGTGGCTCCAAAAGGACCATTTTCAATATCCACCTTTCATCAAGATTTAATCAAATCTCCAACCTTTATTTCTCTTCAACCCTGTCACTAATCATGTGCACCAATCATATGATGCCACTTGTTATCTTCTGATTCTCCTCCATATGAGGATCAACATCATCCCTCGATCTCATAAAATCTAATCTCATTCATTCATTGTCCTTAATATTGGGGGTTATCATATATTCCTTATGAATATCTTGAAATTACATTCCTTGGGCTACATTCCCATTAGGTACATATTGCTTGTCTTTCCAAATAGGGGGCATGCACCTTTCCTAGTGCCTTATGTACCTACAATATGGGTGGTCTTGTCCATTGACCCTAACCATATCATCATTCTAATTACCATATTTGAAGCAATCTTATACCTCATGATTAATCTCCAACCTACATTTTGGCTATGCCTTATCATTCTAGATGATTTACATGCTTATTATATATGATGTTAAATTTGCTTTACATGATTTACATGCTTATTATGTATGTTGTCATTTTTGCTTTACATGATTTACATGCTTATCTTTGGAATACATTCACATTTCATGTATAATATACCCCTATTCTATATTGATTTCATCTTATGAATAAAACTAATTTGAATGAGACGTATATTGCCACTAATATTTTATGATTGAGATTTTAGGTAGTGACTAATGCTACATAGAGAGTTGAGATCATCACCATGACAAGATGGAATATTATCATATAGTGTGGAATAATCTAATATGCCACATGGTAGCAAGCCATATCCTTTTACAAAAAGGCGAAATTTTCCTAAATATTCATTTATTATTTTTTGCTAGATTTCATAGATAATTAAGCAAGCTCATATTTTCTACCTAGTTTTCATCTATGAGATAAAAGCTACTCATTGCATATTTTTTCTTTGTATTGTAGGTTCCATGGAGAGCACACATTGATGGAGAGAATTACATGACGACATTCATTAGAGTTTGGACCTCAATGTTATTTTTATCTCTAGATAATTTTGTTTTTACATGCATTTTTTGAGTGCTACATACTTTGAGATGCACGATCATTCCAAGATTCACATGCACTTTAAATTGAGGGCAAAATGCAATAGAAAAATTTGCATATCTATGTCATTTTTATTTATTTTTTATCCCCATTTTGAGTGAATTACTTAGATACATTAACATATCAGTAAATGGAACAATCTTGTGTGAAATTGGGTTCATTCCCCTAGCTTTTGTCTATCCCTATATATACACATTCCCATACATTTATTCACATCCTATCAATTTCTTCACATTTCCCACATAGATAACATTTATTACACCTAATATGATACACCATTCATTCTCTACCCAGATCTTCTCTTGTTGTCACCCTAGGTCATTTCTGTAAGTGTAAGATCGATCCCACCTTCATACATTTAACCCCAAAAATTTGTAAAATTCAAATACAAAATTGGTTAAAATTACCCATTTAACTACTAATTGTGAGCTAACTTAAGACATTTATGTGTGATTATTTGTTATGCACTTGTATTTAAAAGAATATAATGCACTAACTTTGATCTATCCCATCACCCCATAGCATTTTAAGGAGTAACAATTAGAAAAACAATTTATTCGTGGAAAAGGTAAAGTGCAAAATTAAAAGCATGTGAATATAATTTTCCCCTTCCCCCCTTCCCGTACTCAGATTCGTGGTTAAAAATGTGAAGTACACTATATTCCACGTATTCACTACCAAATGAGACGAATTCCGTCAATTCTCAGAAAAAGCTCGTCACCGACTACACGCAAAATGCAAAAAGACGACAAAGACAACTTCATAAAGGACGTCCTAATAAATAGGACGTTAATAGACGGAAATCTTGGCTGATATGCCGACAAAGTCATATGCTGCCCGAAATTTATAATACCAAAATCTTTATGAAGTCATGGTTTTGACATGAGACGCGTGGAACACCTCACAGAAAGAGAATACGAGAATATTCGGTGGCATCCAATGTATATACCATAGCATCCAATGTATATACCACATAATGGAGTCTTGGGAGGATTTATACAATAGGTATATATCAGCTTTCTACCCAATTGTTTTTGTGAGGGGGAAAAACCTCTCATTATATCCTTAATTGAAATTAGGGTTTAGTTTTCTTAATTTCCAAGTTTGTTTAGGATTTTATGAGTCTAGGTGGCATAAAACATTGAGTGACACATGTAAGGATGTATTCACTTTCAATTATTATTTTTGGATGTCCATTCTGATTCCAAGGTCATGATGTTTTTATTGTTTGAACAAATTCGCTGTTGGTCAGATAAAATTATGAGGATTAAGTTCTACGTGCTAATATTATAAGGCATTCATTTTATCCATCTATAGTCCACGAATCCCCACTCAATTTAAAGAATAAAAGGAGCAATAAATAGTGAAACATTTAAATTTGGTGCACTAGGAGGAGTAGCAGATTTGCATACATTAAATTCTAAGGTTCTTTCTTGTCGTCTTTAATCCTTAGAACATATTTTCGAAGGTGACCGAGAACACATATCCTTGTGACTCAATGGAATCCCTTCCAAGCTATTTCCAAATGCCACTAGTCATCATAAATTAGAGAAGAGTAGGGGACACAAAGTCAGCGAAGGGAGCAATAAAGCATTATTGTACATCGTGCAAAATTGAATTTGGATAGAGGATCAATCCTTGATCACATACTTAATCTATACTTTTGGATTTTATCCCAGATAGAGTATGAGTTAGTGTAGGATCCAAGGTATTTCACTAATAGAGTGATCACATAGTCTAGAATCTTCCTCTAACAACACTCACTCTTTAGCATAGAGCTAACTAACCCTTATCTATTATATTTACTTTTCATAGCTTAATAAAATACTAGCCCATAATATTCATATGATAGATATAGTTTAGTTGTGCTTATGTTCGTGCATTATATTAGCTTAGCCTAGATTATCTCTAAGAAAGCTTATTTGAACCTTTACAATAATTATACTAGTGAAATGATCCAACATTTTAAACAACTACAAAATAAAATAAATGTAAAAAGAAATCAACACTTTCAAAGAAATAATAAAAAGATTTTGTCCTAAGATGTCAAGCTTGCATGTAATAACACTTCATTCACCTAGAATAGTAAAAAAATTATAGATGTGAAATATAGAAAAATGATTCCCCAAGGTTAATGCACAAAACAAAGGATCAATATAACTATTAATGACATTAAATTTCCACAATCCATAATATTAGATATTGAATGTTTCTAGATTTACCTATGAAATACTTTTTCCATCAATATTTTGGATCGCACTCCATGATCCATCATCAAGGTGTAGAGAGTAAGAGAAGTGTGTAAAATGGTAAAATATAGACCACAAATAACTAAATAGAGGAAAGGAGTGAATTGATGTGGGAACCAAGAGAGCATAGGGGGTGAAAAATAAGCAAACTACTTTAATAAACACAAATAGTATAAAATTTAAAAAAAGGTATGTGGTCTTATAAACCTCTCAATAGTTTAGACTCATTTGAATCTGATTCCTTATCTGACACTAACTTAATGTAGTGCACTTGTCCCTTACCAATGCACCTATAATTTGGGGTCCATGGTTCCTTGGAAGAAAAATAGAGTTGTTTCCTCCTAAGCTCATTCTTGGTTACCTCATCTATCTTCTTCATAGTGATTGGAGGTGTGGTGTTTTGAAGAGAGGCACGATATCCCTTATTACTTGAGCCTTCCTTTGAGTTTCTCAAATATGATGTCTTTAAGAACGATTTATATTTTGGTGTTGTTGTGCCTTTGGTTCTAAATGCTCTTCATTTTGCAATAACACTTTCTCTTTTCCATGCTCAATGATATCTTCCCTAGAAAATTTTGATTTTTTTCTTTCCTTTCTCAACCTCCTTATGTAGTTATACATGCCTCTTTTATTTGGATACCTATCTTTGAGTAAGTTCAAGTAACCATCAAAGAAAAATATAGATTTCATGCTATCAAATATCCTTTCATACTCATCAAGGATTCTAGGGACTTCAAGTTTGTATCCCTTCTATGTCCTATATTTTATAACCACCTCTTTAAGAGGACATATATCTTCTTCTTTTTTGACTAAGCTTTTGTTCTCATTTCTATTGTCTCTTGAAGGGATTGTTTCACCATACATTAGATAATTTAAGAATCCTCCCATAATCCATAGGTTGACAAGAAAACTATCCCTAGTACCACTATAATAACCCTAACAAATTATTGAATTCAATAACTTTCAAATTTTTGAATTTTAACCAAATCTAGTCTAACCAATATTTTCTTTGTGATTTTTACACTATATTGGTAACCCAAAGTTAAGTGTTTTAGTTGATAAAATTCAGATTTAAGTGTTTTAATGAGATTTTATAAAGACCCAAAATTATCTTTCACATGCACACATTAGCATTAACAATACAAATTACAATGAAACCAATAACATAAAGATAACTCCAAAAAAAATCTTCTTATAATGTTTTTGAGGTTACATCAAGATTCACTACAATAGAATTAACTATAAATTGGAAAATATAATCCGTACACCCACAATGAATTGCAAATCATACATACATGTTGAAGTTGAAGTTCATGGCCAACTACAAATTGTGTAAATTTGATGAATATTCTATCTGCCACTATGGAGCTCATTCATGAAATCTAGATGATATTTTCCTATAAGGATAAATAGATTTTATCCTCTTACTCATAAAATCAAAGGGTTATGTCCTTTGATCTCTAGTGACTTGAGGGTTTTTGTTATATTATAATGTATCAGCATAAGCGGTCAAAGTAATGTTGACAAGGGTTTTTGGTTTATAATATGCATAATTTTTGGAGAAAAAAAAATGATATTCAAGAACTTCCACAAGAGAATGTATGAACCAAATAAGACAAAAAATATCATAAAAATGTATGTGAATATACAATGATCCTATAGATGTAGGACATGAAGGAATTAGGAAGGTGAGAATAAAACATTGACTAGTTCCCTTAAAAAAGTGTGACATGTATAGAACACTTGGGACAAGTGTGAGATCATGTGCTAGTATGGTGAGACAACTAAACCTCTAATTGAACTTAAGATAATGTGAATAGGTATACCAAGTTTAAGAACTAGATAAATGTAAACTATATGTATAATAGCTTTGTTCACACTAACACCCCCTCCTAAGGGATACTTAGGGATCAAGACACTAATAAAATGAGCTTTAGAAACTAGGCTTGATGAGGTGTTCACTTACAAAAATAAAGTATCAAAAATGAAGTAAAGGATAAAATCCCATCAGAAAAATCTCCTCACCAAAAAAGAGCTCTATATACAAAAGAAGGAGGACTCAAGACCCAATAAGGACAACTTTCATCACCCAAAGTAAATGTCATGATTCAAGATAGTGATGTGAAGCTAAGGTTTAGTAAATATGTTTACAACCTACTTCTAAGTAGACAAATATTGTAAGGAGAGAATATCATCATAGATAATTCCTTGAATGAAATGCATGTGAATCTTGATGTGCTTTGTCCTTTGATGCTCAACTAGGTTGTATGAGAGGTGGATGGAACTTTAATTATCATACAAAATAATAGTGGGATGATCAAGTGGTAGAACAAACTCTGTCAAAAGATGTCAAAGCCATAGTTCCTCTTGCCTAGCAAGAAATGCACCTCAATACTCAACCTAAATGGATGATAATGCAATAATAATTTTCTTATTACAAGACCATGTGATTGGAATTTACCCAAGAATAAAATAAAACCAAAAGTGAAATTTCATGAATCAACATCACATACCTAATATGAGTCAGTGTAGCCTAGCACTTATGAAGCTCTTGGTGCGTATTGAATGTCAAAATGTGTGGTACCTCAAATATACCTCAAAATATGGTTTGATGCCTTCTAATGAATCTCATGAGAGTCAAGCCAAAAAATGAAGGTGATATCAGGACAAGTGTGTTAAAAATACAAAAGACAACTAACTAATTATCTATATAAACTATCATTAACACTAGGTGTTGTGTAGGAGAAGGCCTACAATCAAGCATATGGAATTGATGAAGAAACTCAATGGCATATTTAGGTTAGTATATGCAAATCTTCTTAATAGATTATAGAATCCAAAGAATAAGATATAAATGCAAAATCCTAAGATTGGTCATGTTAAAGTGTTTCATTAAAATGTGCTAAATGTCCTAAAGCATGGATGTGGAGCTACTAGTGAGAATCAAATCATAGACATATAAGAATAGTATCAAAATTTCATCTACATATCTTTGGTTGTACATTGTCGTAGTGTCAAAAATTGCACCCTAGGTCAATTTCACACTTACGCATGGTGCTCAGTGCATTTATGAAAAAATCCATAATCAAAATTTCATGATTCTAACTTCATGGATGACAATGACACAAAATTTGTAGCTTGTGGTTTAAAGTTTGGAGGAAATTGTTCGAACTATAGTGTGATGCATAGACATCTATATGGTGTGCAAACATCTCATTAAAATTTGAGATTCAAATAGGAGTATTCCATAATCTCCACAACCGAATGGAGTTGTAGAAAGAATGAACAAGACATTGATGGAGAAGGCTAGGAGTATGTTGAGTGGTACTGGTATAGAACAAAGGTTTTGGGTTGAATCTGTTGCCATTGCTTGTTACCTGATTAATAGGTCTCCTACATCAATTATCGTTGATAAGATGCCTATAGAGGCATGGTTGAGCCACAAACCTTCATTAAGACATCTTATATTTTTTAGTTGCGAGGCATATGCACATGTGTCGACGGAGAAGTGAACAAAGTTGGAGAACAAGGCTATGAAATGTATCTTCATTGGATGCAATTATGGTGTGAAAGGATACAAGATTTGGGATCCTATTGCACAAAAGGTAATACATAGTAGAAGTGTTATTTTTAGAGAAACTAAGCCTTCTTTTGTTACATTGCAGCCATAACAAAGTAAACAAGAAGATGTGATTCAATTTCCTTCTACACTTGAGAAATTTGAATCAAGGCCCATGGATAGAAAACAAGTTGAGGAGAACTCATCTAGCTTTGAATCTTCATAAGAGGAGGAATAAACTCCAACTTAGCTTGTTTGTAGGTCTACAAGGCATAAACAACCACCTAAAAGGTATTCACCTGATGATTGGAGATGTATTTTTTCTTTGAATACTAACATGGATGCACCTATATTAGTAGAAGAGGCATTAGGTATGAATGATGTAGAATCTTGGAAGATTGCTATGGATGAAGAAATGACAGCTTTGAAAAAGAATGATACATCAAATCTTGTACCATTTCCTGAAGGAAGAAAACCTGTTGGTTGCAAATGGATGTTCAAGAAAAATATTGGTTACAAAAGGTTACTCTCAAGTTGAGGGTGTTGATAACGATGAGATATTCTCTCCTATTGCAAAAATGACATCTATTATATTTTTGCTTGCTATTCTTGATGCTTATAATTTAAAGGTTGAGCAAATGGATGTGAAAACTACTTTCCTTCATAATGGCTTGGTGAAGGATATTTATAAGACACAGCCAAAGCACTATGTGGTGAAAGGTAAAAGTAAATTGGTTTGCAAATTGAAGAAACCTTTGTATGGCCTAAAACAAAGTCCTAGGATGTGGTACCGAAAATTTGATACATGTGTGTTGAGTTTGGGATTTGAGTGTTCTAAATCAAATCATTTTATTTAATATAAAACTGATGGTGATTGTTTCCTGTTTATTGCATTGTATGTTGAGGATATGTTATTTATTAGTAAAGGGAAAGGTATGATTTCAGAACGGAAATCTCAACTTGCTGCTAAATTTGAAATGAAAGATCTTGGTGTAGCTAAACACATTCTTAGGATGGAAATTAGAAGAGATAGAGTGAAAAAAGCTATGGCTTGGCCAAAGTAAGTATGTCAATTTAATTTTACAGAGGTTTGATATGCAAGATTGTAGACCATTGTGTGTTCCTGTTTCAGTTGGAACCAAGTTATCTATTTCAGATTGTCCAAAATCCCCATCACAAATGGACGACATGAGAAAAGTGCCTTACCAGAGTGCAGTTGGAAGTTTGATGTATGTATGGTTTGTACAAGACTGGACATTTTCTAAGTAGTGGGAGTTCTTTCCAGATATATATCTAATCATGGTAGAGTTCATTGGGATGCAGTTAAAAGAGTCTTCATATATTTTTGTGGTACCTCAAATTATTCCTTGTGTTATCATAGTTATAGGGATGAAGATGAGATTTCCATTGATATTCATGGTTATGTGTATTTAGACTAGGTAGGTGATGTTGATAGCAGATGATCCACCAATGATTATATGTTCACTTTATTTGGTGGTGCAATTAGTTAGATGAGTAAGTGATAGGTCGTGGTTGCTTTGTTCACTATTGAAGTTGAGTATATGGAAGCTAGTCATGCTTGTAAACAAGCCATTTGGCTTAAGAGTGTGCTCAGATATTGGAATAAAACAAGGTGTAGTGAAAATTTATTGTGATAGTTAGAGTGTGATATCTCTAGCTAAGGACTTGAAATTTCATGCCAAGAACAAGCACATTGATGTACAATATTATTTTATTAGAGATATGGTCGAATATGGTAGGGTGAAGTTGGTTAAGGTTGAAACCTTGATGAATGTTGTTGATTCTTTAACTAAGCCTGTGAGCATAGAGAAGTTTAGATGGTGTTCAGAGACTATGGACCTGTTGACCCATAGCAATTAAAAGATGATTTTTTATACAACCTCTCATTTCTCTTGCAAAGTGTTTGAAAAATGGGAGACTTGTTGGGAAAATGTGTCTCAACCTTGCAATTACATAAGGTACTATTGATACATTTGAAAAGGGGGGGAACAGGGGAGTTTCCCCCATGAGGGGTTCAAGGGGATCATCCCTCAGTTGGGGGTTGGGGGTAGCACATCCCGGTGGGGGCTCGGGGATAGTGCCCCCAAAAGGAAAATTTTATTTATATTTTATTATTGTAAATATGGATTGTTCATCATTAGTCTTCATTTGATGACCAATATTTTATTAGCTTGAATTTCCCTAGAAGAAAACCCTATTTTATGATGGAATTGTATTACGCTATGTATTGTGATGTATTTTGAGAGTCCGATAGCGTCATGTTGCCTCTCGGATATTTGGTTGATTATACTCTTGTGAGAAAATTGCTTTGCAAGTATATTGTAATCTTGTGATTTTTGAATAATATATTAGGCAACTTTTGGAGTGTGGGTTTTTTTCTCCCGGTGAACCCACAAAAGTGGTTTACAATTGAAGTGAGGAAGGAAAAGTTTAAAAATGACCCCATGGCAAAAAACTTTGTTTTTGGGGTTCAAACGAACCAAAAGAGGATTCGAGCAAACCCATTCAATGAACTTCCCACCATTCTCGCCAAAAAACACAAAGGAAAAGCCTTTTGAAAAGGGGTTCAAATGAACTATGGTTCAAATAAACCCTGGTTCGAAAGCAAACCCTTGGGGTTTGAATGAACCCCCTTTTCCCACCTTTTTGCTCTCTTGCACCAAAAAAATTAGAATTTTTTCCCTTCAAAGCTCGGGTTGAGGATGAAAATGGAGGAAGACTTCACAAACCCAACTAAAATCAAGTAGTCCTCAAAACGAGCTATCCAATGACTATAATTTTAATATGTTTTGTTTTATTATGTATTTTTTTTTTAGTTTTATTAAACATAGGTTTTTCACCAAAAATCAAGCTCTTTGTTCTACACATGTGGAAAAATAACAGATTATCAATTCTTTTTTTTGAAAAATATGAGTGCACCAGATATTGAAGTCCTTGATCCAACAATAAAAATAAAAATTTGATACATACAAAAAAGTTACACATTGCGTCCTCCTATGTCTGAATTGTAATTGGTTTGACTTCGAAACTTGATCAAAGAAAAAATATTCAATAAAAAACTATCTAAACAATTGGAAGCACTAGATATCAGAGTTGCAAATCTAAATGTGAAATAATTATAATTTTATCCTTCATGGAAAAAAGATGCATTATACAGTGAGCATCACTCCTTAAAAATGTTGTTTTGAAAAAACTAGTTTTTGAAGGAGATGGAAAAAGAAGTGCAATCTGATTCCAAAAAAAATGAAAAATATATTTAGAATCTACAAACAAAATGTCACAAATCACTAGTTTGTATCATCTTCAAATTCCTCATAGTTTAGCTGCTATAGGTGCCCGAAAATGAAGATTTAGTTAGAAAAAAATATTTCAGTGCCCAATTTGGCCAAAAATTGTAAACCATATTGTGGCATCACACTCCTGAAACGGTTTTCCCCATGTAAATCATTGTGTCATGGTATGCATGATATTTATGTTTATTTTTATTTAAGTTTTTTAAATTGTTAAAGATCTATAAAAAATTTGCATTATCTTCCTCTTAAGATTAGTGTAGGAAGTTGTTCTGCTACCTTAGCTTCCTTACACAAAAATCTCTTCTTTTTCTCTCATTTACACAAGTGCTTGCAATATTTTGGACCAGGAGCTCTCTACATCTCATTCCTATCAAAACTCTATTGAAATTATCTCATGAGAACAAGGAATTCTCTTCTATGTGATCTCATTATAATTATCATCTCAAGAGAGGGGCCACAACTACTAGTAATGCTCTCTTGCTTGTATCTTGTTGATCTTGTCTATTATCATACTTAATTTGATCTCATCTAGTGTCTTTTAAATTGTGATAGGGGTTCTCCTCAACAAAGGGGTTTGTTTCTATGACACATCTATTTTATTTTATGCATTCCAATCTTGTCTAGCTATTTGTGGAGGTAGAGACATCAAAGAAGGGGTTTGACTGAGGAAAACCCCTATACAACCCCAACATTTTTCCTCATCCCCATGTGTTTAGGTGTTGAGCATGTTGGAATAATGGAGGACCTCACTCTACAAGTTTACATGATTGATCCATATAGATGACAATGTGGATGTGTAGATGTCCTCACAATGCATTGGCATCCAAGGCCAAGGCTACACCCATCTTGTATTACACTATATATTTTAGACCTTATGTTTCTATATATTAAACATTTTTTATCATATTATATGTGCAAGTTATTTAAGATTTTTTGTCATATTCATTATCATACTTAGCTTATATTTTGGTTTAAAAAAATTATATTTCTAGTTCACTTGAGCCAAGTCAATTGAGGTATTTGATAGATAAGTTTTCTCCTCAAGATATCATCATCTTGAGGGTAGAAAATTCTTTCCTCTACATTTCAGCGAGCTCGGTGTGAACTCTCATGTTAGATCTTTTTATTCAACACTTCAATGCACTTGATAATTTCTTCTTAGAATAATATTTTGATATGTTAGAAGATGCCCTAGTTGATTTCCTAGAGATATCTTCACCTATTTGAAGACCAATTATGTAAATTTCACCCTTAGAATCTCCTTCCTTATAGGACAAGAATTTCATGAATTTAATTGTAGTCTCTACTTCCCTTGAAAGGCCTAAGAGACTAATCATTTACACGACTTCGGCTAGTCCTTGTTTGAAGAGAGTCCATTCTATCCATGGTGTTCCATTTAATAATGATTCTCTAGATATTTATACAAACTTTACACAATTTAAAGCTTCTTATAATGTAGTAGCACATACTTATAACACTAGAAGGAATAAAAAATGTTGATCAACCTACTTCTTTACCATCTTCTCAACCCAATCTCTCTCAAGCACCTATATCTCTAGTCAAGCAACAAAGTGAGTTGATCTTATTATGCAATTCTGTGTTGCTCCTACAAAGATCTCACTTTGGGATTTGCTTAAGATTGCCTCATTTTATTAAGGTATGCTTCAAGAAGCTCTTCAAAATATCCTTTTACCTTCTTTTTCTAGGTCGATGAATGTGAATGTGTTGATAGATCATATTCAAGCGTATTCTATGAACATTACATTCTATCCACATGAACTCCGACCTATGAGAGTACAAAAGCAAGCAGATCCATTGATGACAATTGTTTATGTTAATAATGTTCGTATTAGATGAAAATTTATCCTTTGCCACTATGAAATTACAAGTTAGAAAACACTAGTTGTTAAGAAACCTGCAAGCCCATACTATTTAGAAGCCATTAAACATGTAAAAAAAATTTGGTTAGTCACCCCTCACCTCGATTTGTTTTGTTTGATGTGTCTCCCATGTGCAAGACCTCCCCAAGATTTTGACCCTTTACCTTTCAACAAGTAGAAGGAAATAAGTGAACACCCATTGTGTTATACAACCTACAAATTTTTATTTTTTTGTGCATTTATTTACAAATCATATGAAGAATTTGAAATGTGCATTTTTAACTATAAATCACACTTGCAATAAATTGTGAAGCTCACTTGCATTAAAAACCATAGTGAATGAGATAGATAATGTGTTGACTTAAGAGATTCTTCTTGCTCTTGTGAAATTGAGGAAGGAGCACGTGTAGTATGTGCGAAGGCGAAGATACAATACAAAATTGGAGGCAACAGGTACTATAATTTATGAAATCAAAAAGGAATCTTCTCTAAAAACACTGAAAAGAAGGAGATCAAACTTATTGAAATAGATATTGTTCTAACTGTAGAGATTCGTCCCACTCTTAAGAAGTTGAGAAATGAGCGCGTGCAATATGAGCAATGGGAAAATGGCAATGCAGAAGTGGATAAACTCAAAAGATTTTGTATTGCATATGAATTTGTGTAAGCAAAGAAAGTGAGACATGATGATACAAGTGGATTTCAATTAATGAAGTCAAACAATCTTGAGCATAAAACTAACTCTCCACCCTTGAGCTTTAAACAATCAGAATGAACTAATTCACAACCTACTATGTTTTCCTATTTGCATTATATTAGGAAATCCAAACACAATTCATACTATAAGTAACAATTTTGGTAAATTTTGAAGTTTCCTTTTCTTACATTCGTATTGTCTAAACAACAAAAAGTTTTCATTACAATCATATTGTCTATGTATAATCAGAGGTAGGAAAATATAGGGTGTTATAAAACCTGCAACCCACATAGTGTTGTAAAATCCTCTAAACATAAACACCCAATTGGTTGGTCACCCCTCAACTAAATCTAGTTAGTTTTGTATATCCCCCAGCTACAACTCCTCCCCGAACTCTCTGTGCTTGAGTTTAGAACAAGTAGAATTATATAAATCACAACCCACAATGTTTTCCAACCTACCTTTAGTTTAATGGTTTGAGGAAATCAAAATGGAATTTTTAGTCTATCTAAGACTTGTTATATATTTTGAAGGCACTTTTCATTACGTTTGTATTGTCTAAAAAACAAAGGTTTTCATTACAATCATATTCCTTGTATAATCGAAGGTTGGAAAACACAAGGAATTAAGAAACCTACAACCCACATAGTGTTGTAAAGCCCTCTCTATATAACAATCCAATTGGTTGGTCACCCTTCAACTAAATCTGGTTAGTTTTATGTATCCCCTAGCTACAACTCCTCCTCGAACTCTCCACCCTCAAGCTTTGAACAAGCATAACGAAATAACTCGACCCATTGTGTTTTCCTACTTGCCTATATTTTAATGATATGAGGAAATCCGAACACATGCATGTACTATAAGTAACAAGTTTGGTAAAATTTGAAGGTTCCTTTTCTCACATTCGTACTATCTAAACAACAAAAGGTTTTCATTACAATAATTTTTTCTATTTATAATTCAAGGTCGAAAAACATTGGGTGTTAACGAACCTACAATCTTGTCAATGATTTAGGAGGCAACAGGTACTAAAATATATGAAATGAATAAGGAAACAACTGTAAAAACACTTGAAAATAAGTAGACCAAAGTGTAAGATAAATAATGTATTGATTAAAGAGATTCTTCCCGCTCTTGAGAAGTTGAGGAAGGAGCATGTGAAGTATGTGCAATGGGAAATGACAATGCAAAATTGGAGGCAACAGGTACTAGAATGTATGGAATGATAAAAGAATCTATTGTACAAATACTTGAAAAGAAGTAGACCAAAGTGAATGAGACAACTAGTGTATTGACTGAAGAGACTCCTTATTGTTGAAAAGTTGAAGAAGGTGCATGTGCAGTATATGCAATGGGTAATGGCAATACAAAACTCAAGTAGAAGGTAGTAAAAAGTATGTGATGAAAAAGGAATTTTCTCTAAAAACACTTGAAAATAAGCAAAACAAAGTGAATGAGATAGCTAATGTATTGATTGAAGAGATTGTTCCTTCTCTTAAGAAGTTGATGGAGTGTTGTGCAATATGGGAAATGGGAAAATGCCAATGTGGAAGTGGATAAAGTCAAGAAGTTTGTATTGAATATGAATTTGTGCAAGAAAAGAAAGTGAGAAATGATGCTATAAGTGGAGTTGAACAAATGAAGTCAAAGATTCTTGAACTTAAGAATTCCATGGAACAAATACAATTGAAAATAGGTGATAAGGAAAAGGAAAAATTAGATCTTACGGCAAAAAAGAGATTCAGTTGGCTGGAGACATGAAAGTCCTATGTGAAAAGGTAGACAATTTTTGTAAACAACTCATTAAAAAGAAAACATATGCATTCTCTAACCAGAAAGATACTCTCAAAGCTGAGCAAAAGGTGGTTAAAAAGCTACATAAAATTATTCAAGACATTGAAAGCTCTATCAAAGAAATGGATGGTTTTGTTCTAAGGGTTGATGAGGGAGCAACTACTCCAAAGCTTAAAGTAAAAGATATGAAAAAAAAGTTAGAATCTCATGAAAAGGAATACCAAGGGGTTGAATAGGTGAATAGGTAAAAATAGTGGGGATGAGGAAAATTGTGTGACTAGTCAACTTGTAGATGCAAAAGCAATAGTTGGAAGTGTAGAAAGTGAAGTAAAACAATAGAAACACTACAATTAACCACTTAGAAAAGGAATTAAAAGATTAAAAGAAGATTTTATTGTCGAAATAAAAGGATTTTAATTAATGTTGTTGAAAGGAAATTGCAATCCAAAAGAGATGAAGTTGACAAAAAAAAGACAACAATGGAAGGTGTTGCTTATGAAGAAGGGCACATAGACACATTACAAAATGAGTGTTTGCAAGAATATGAGGCAGTGTAAAAGTTGAAGGCTAACATCGAACACCTCGAGGATCAATTAGGAAATTTTCAATTTACCTATAATGATCGTGTAAAGCATTTTGATAGATCAAAAGTCAAAGGTGTGGTTGCAAAACTTATAAAAGATAAAGATTCCTTGGCAAGCACAATCATATGACTAATAACCCACATTGTGTTTTCCAATTTGCAATTATTTTGTTCATTTTTTTTCAATCATATGAGGAAATTTAAATGTAAATTTTACTATAATTAATAATTGTTATAAATTTTGAAGGGGCCTTTCATTACATTCATACTGTTTAAGCAACAAAAGGTTCCAAGACATTTATACCATTTTGTAAAATTCCATGTTACAAAACCCTAGGTGTTAAAAAACCTGCAACCCGCATATTGTTGTAAAACCCTCTAGACCAAACAACCCAATTGGTTAGTTACCCCTCAACTCAATTTGGTTAGTTCTATGTATCCACCACTTGCAACTCCTCATGAGACAATCCTTTACATTTAAATATGGAGAATCAAATAACTAACCCACATTGGGTTTTCCAATTTATAATTATTTTGTGCAATTTTTTCAATCATATACATTGAAATTTCAATGCAATTTTTACTCTAATTAAGAGTTGTTATAAATTTTGAAGGGGTCTTTCAATTCATTTGTAGTGTCTAAACAACAAAAGGTTTTCAAGACATTCATATTGTTTTACAAAATTCCATGTTGCAAAACCTTAGGTGTTAAGAAACAAGCAACCCACATAGTGTTGTAAAACCCTCTACATGTAACAACTAAATTGGTTAGTCACCCCTCACCTTGATTTGGTTAGTTTTCTCCTCCAACCCCTCCTCGTGCACTCCAACCTTCAGTTTTCAGCATGTAGATTGAAAACACTTATAACACAGAGTGTTTTCTACCTTCTCGAAAAACAATTCTTACAATTTTCAATGTAGGTCTTACTCACATTAGTCCACCTCTAATTCTTGTGGTTGCACATAATTCACTAAAAAATGATAGTTTCTGGCACAAGTCATAGGGCCTGCGATTTTTATGGTCCAACTCTTGCCCTGTCATCACAACCGACAAAAGGCTAGAAAATTGACCTAACAATGTCGTTATCTCCTTGCTTCCCTTGTCGTGATGAAAACGTTTGCTTTGGTCTGTTGGTTTCGTCACTTTTATCCCCTATCTGATAGGCCTCGCATTATGCCATCCCATCATGTTATGTATGTTTCTATGTATGTTTTTATGCGCTTTTTGTATGTTACACACCTATGGGAGGTGCATTTTGTCGGGAGATTAGCTGCATCCTATTTTGACATGATGGTTTAATTATAGTGCAAATTAATAATAATATTATTGTTCTTTATTATTTTAAAATTTGCATTATACCAAACACCAAGTACAAATATTATAATAAGAATTATCTCTATAACCAATTAAATTTTTGATAATTTATTTTAAAAATATTGTAAAAAAAAATTACATACATTTAAAAAAAAAAAATTTACTTTACATTAAAAATTCAAACATAATTATAGAGATACAATTAATAATGAGTAGTTAAATTAAAATATTTTGAATGTATTTTAGACACAAAGTAGTACCACCCACATTAAAAAATATTAACTCCAGCTAATTAATCCTAGCATGAAAAGGTGCTCACTAAAGTTTGCTAAAGTGGCATAAATTATGGTCGATTGACGTAGAATTCCAAGTAAAACCCTTGTACAATGGTTGCTATACTTTGTATACAAACTTGTGTGCTTGTCTAGGGCTAAACCCTCATAAACCCTAACCAAACACCAAACTTTGTCCTTTTCTCCTTTTGAATTCTATTGGAATTTTTTCTCGATTCAACCAAAATATAGCATAGAATTAGAACCTTGTCAAGGTATTTGTGATAAATAGATAGGTATTCACATAAACGACTCCAAGAACTCGGGGATTTATTTTTTGTTTACTTATTTTTAAAAATAAATATTTACTTTACATTAAAAATTCAAACATAATTATAGAGATACAATTAATAATGAGTAGTTAAATTAAAATATTTTGAACATTTTAGGCACAAAGTA
Source organism: Sequoia sempervirens (assembly GCA_007258455.2). NCBI lineage: Eukaryota > Viridiplantae > Streptophyta > Pinopsida > Cupressales > Cupressaceae > Sequoia > Sequoia sempervirens. The sequence continues at coordinate 65,563 of VDFB02365246.1, forward strand.
GTACCACCCACATTAAAAAATATTAACTCTAGCTAATTAATCCAAGACGTTCACTAAAGTTTGCTAAAGTGATGCAAGTTTGGTCCAAGTAAAACCCTTGTACAATGGTTGCTATACTTTATTACGCCAAGAGGCATTTCCTACAGTCACAACATAACATTAGCTGAAAGGTGAAAATATTTGCAACCTTTTGTGCTAATATATAGACAAGATATCTACCACCTTTTATAGGAATATATTACTTTTGTTCTTTTTTCCTATAGTGAAGTTGATCCTTATATCACGGTTTTAACATATAATCGTCACCATATATAGGATGCATGTTGAGTGAAAACTATCTTCTAGTCACTTCCGCAATTATAGCCAAATAAATGGTGGATAGATGTGAATACACACAATTATAGGAAAATAAAAGGTAGATAGGTGAGAGGACCTAATAGTTGAGCATGTTTCAATAGTTGTGATAGTAGTTGTTTATATAATGCTCAATAGTTGTGATAGTAGTTGTTTATATAATGCCCATTAGTTGTGACTTGACTATCCATAATTAAACAAAATGTATTCCTTTGATCTAAAAAGCAACCAATCATGTGATGCCACATTAACGCTCAACTACCCATGATGTGAATGTACAAGTTTTGGTCTCACTTTTTTTGGGCCTTTTTGGACACCTTAACAAAAAACATGTTGATGTGGCATCATATTTGATGATGTGGCCCTAAAACAAAAGTTATAAGTAGAGGACTTGCCAAATAAGCTACTATAAAAAACTGGGAGTGATTTGAAATTTCCATGTAAGATAATTAGAAGTGCGAAGTTAGGGTGCACAACTATTGAATCCTCTTCCATAAACCTGAATACAATAAATACATGTCGGACGGTCTATATCACAACTGACAACATGGAAGGTTGTTTCAGAAATCGAGGAATTGATGTATCTGTCTTTCATACTTCCTTCTGTACAGTGAAATCATCAAGACCATTATAGTTATCAACACTCATTCTTGGTCATTTCCCACGTCTATTCTGAACTTGGCTTCTTAAACCCTCAACATGTGTAATAGCTGAAGAAAGGCATTTTGTAGTCTAACCCCTGCTAATGTAGATCTTATTTTCTCAGTAATTTATTATTCATTTCAAATTTTGTTGCACTTTTAAGAAGATTATGTAAGCTATATGCCTGTAAATTTAGTGTTAAAGGCCTTTCAGACCGTCTTGAGCAAGCTGTGTGTGCGCGCATCATAAGACTTTGTTTTTTTAAGAGCTACAGATGCATACATTTTGTTTTTTATAATACTACTTATTGGGTATTCCCAGCTTACAAACTTCATAATTATGATTAATAATATAAAACATGAGTAAAGTATGATTAATAATAATATAAGATAATAATGTAGTTTTATAATATATTTCAAAAAAATTATAATTATATTTTTACATTATTATTAAAAAATAAATATAATATTTTAAATATTACAAATATATTTATGTGTTTTTTTAGTTTAAACATTTTAATATGTCAGAAATAAACAAAAAAAATATCTTTTGATTGTTTTCAATTCTCGATTTTTCATTATCTTTCAGTATTTCAATTTTAATTAATTTATGCTTATGTGTATGTTTAGAAAGTCCTTAATTTTAAATTAAAAGTACACAAGTAGATTTAAACAATTCTTCATTATTTAAAAATTTATAATATTTTAAATATTACAAATATATTTACATGTTTTACTTTTTTAAAAAATATTTTAAAATAAAATATTATTATTGTTATCTTTAATTATTGTTTTCCTTTCAAACTAAGTTAAATGTTATATTGTTTTTCTTTAAAATTCACTATATGTTAATAGTATTAAAAGATTCAATATGCGGCTATGCAACCAAAGTCTTTGCCTATGTCTATAATGCCTCTATTGGTGGTTATGCGTCCAAATTGATTAATATAAATAAACCTTTGAAAAAGATATATCTCGAGGTAAATTATATAGATTATTACTAGCAATCACACCTTAGTGTGCAATGGGTACACTGAAGGAGTGTGGAAGGTCAATTGGGATAAATTTTGGTCTATTTTTTGCATACATTTATATTGGTAGGCCATTTAGCAAATGATGTTGTTTGCGCAATAAAGGTCTTTAGGGGGAAGTGATAGCTTCAAATAAATTATGCATATACTTACAGGGATCCAAACATTATTGAAATAAAACCTTTGAATTAGGAAGATAATTAGATTCCATTACCAAAAATCTCATGTTATGTTTGCAATTAGGAGAGAGGGGGAAAGAGAGAGGGAGGGGTAGGGATAGAAAGAGGGAGAGATAGAGGGGGGGCGAGAGATAGAGGGGTAAGGAGATAGAGATAAAGAGGAAGATGAAGATAGAGATGGAGATAGAGAAGGAGGAGAGGGATATGGAGAGGAGAGGAGAGGGAGAGATAAAGAGATAGAGGAGAGAGGGATAGATAAAGATGGAAGAGATAAATATAGAGAGCGATAGAAAGGGAGATAGATGGATGGATAGAGAGAGGGAGACATGTCTAGAGATAAAGGGGGAGAGGAAAATTGAGGTAGAGATGAAGATAGAGCAAGAGATGAAGAAGGAGAGAAATAGATAGATCTAGATATAGGTAGAGGGAGAGATAAATACAAAGAGAGATAGGGAGATAGAGAGGGAGAGATAGAGAGGACAAGATAGAGAGCTATAGAGGAAGAGTGAGAGGGAGAGATAAAGAGATATAAATGGTGAGATAAAATGATAGAGGGATAGCGATATAAGGGGATATAGAGAGGGGAGGAGTGGGAGAGAGAGAGGGAGAAAGAGATAGACAAATAGAGAGAATTAGAGAGGTAATTAGAGAGAGAGAGATAAGGAGAGATAGAGAAAGGGAGAAAAAATTAGGAGATAGAGATATATGGGAAGAGATAGAGAGATAGAGATATATGGGAAGAGAAAGAAAGAGATAGAGATATGTGTGAAGAGAAAGGGAGAGAGAGGTAGAGATAGAGAGATGGACAAGGGGATATGGAGTGAGGGAGGGAGAGATAGAGAAGAGGAGAGATAGAGAAGAGGGGGAGAGAGGAAGAGAGATAGGTCGAAGAGGAGAGAGAGGGAGAGATAGCTTAATATCTATAGAGGGAGAGGGAGAGGGAGAGACATAGAAAGGGGGTGATTATAGAGATAGAGGGGGATAGTGAAAGAGATAGAGAGATAGTGATAGAGTTAGAGAAAGATATGGATAGAAAGTGATAGACAGGCGAGTGAGAGGGATATAAAGAGATAAATAGAGATATAGATATAGAGTAGGAGAGATGGAGGGAGAGATAGAGTGAATGAGAGAGAGGGGGGAGGGAGATATAAATCAATAAATAGAGAGGGGAAGAGGGAGTGACACAGATAGTGGGAGATATAGAGAGATAGAGAGTGACAGGGAGAGATATATCAATCACCCTCCTTATATCTCTATCTATTCATTCTATGTCTTTATCTCTTTACCTCTCTCTATTTTTGTCTCCCTCTCTATCTATATGTTTCTCATTATCTCCCTCTATATATATATATATATCTTAAATTCTTCCCTCTATTTAAATTCTTCCCTCTATTTTTCTTTATCTCCCTATCTCTTTATGTGACTTTATCTCTATTTATGTCTCTCTCTTTTTCTCTCTTTCTCTTTCTCTTTATCTATTTTTCTCTATCTGCCTCACTATCTCCACCTCTTTATTAATTTGTCCCTCTTTATTCCTCTATATCTCTACCTATCTCTCTATATATCTATCTCTCTATATCTCTTTGTCTCCCTCTTTATCTCTCTATTTATATTTATCTCTCTTTCTCTCTCTCTATCTCTATCTCTGTCTTCACTCTTTTCTCTTTTTATCTCTCTCTCTCTCTCTCTCTATATATATATATCTTTTCATCCCTTTATTTCCATCTTTGTTACTCTCTCTTTATCTATATTTGTTTCTTTATCCTCCTTTGTCTCATTTCCCCCCCCCTCTCTCTTGCTTTCTTTCTCTCTTTTTTTTCTTTCCACCTATCCATATCTTATCTCTATCTCCCTCTCCCTTTTCCCTCTCTCTCTCTCTCTATATGTTGTCTCCTAAAGTATGCAATGGGTATATTGAAGAGGTCTTAAAGGTGAATTATCATATCTTTAATCAAATGAAATGCTACCTTGAGCATAACTCCCGAAGGACACATGCCATCCTTGGATTGTTGACATGAAAAAATCAATCAAAATTTAGTTTCTCTTCTCTCTCTCTCTCTCTCTCCCTTTGTATCTCTTATATCTCTCTCGTTCTCTCTCTTCATCTATTCCTCTCTTTCAATATCTATCTCCATCTCTCTCTCTCTCTATCTAAATTCATCTCATTCTCTATCTTTTGAGTTTCTCTCTTTGTATTAGCCGATAGGCTACAAATAGTGTGAGATTTGAGCCTGAAACAAGTCTCACAACTGTGAACCACTATTGAGTAATTGGAAAACAAGTTTTAGTTGTCATTTAATGGTAAACCAATTGCAATGTAATGGTAAAATCCTTTAAAATATCAGGTAAAAGCATCCAAAATCTCACTTAGCACATAACTTAAGCTAGATAAATATTGATTTGACATTTGTATGGGAACATTCATTTGCATTAACTTATGATTTAAATTTGTAAGCAAATATTTCATAATCAAATAATACTTAATTTCTTTAAAGAAAAAATCTAGATTTGTCTAAATTTATTTCATTCCATTATTTAACACTTATTATTAATTGTTTAATGTAGTCATGTGTAACTAGAATTTGAAGTGCATCCATGCATAAGCACATACTCTCTAACATATTAATGTATGCTCCTTTAGGTGCAAGTGCTAGAATTGTCTCCTCCTCTATCTCTCTTTCTTTTTTCCAGACTATCCAAAGATCAATTAAACTATCAATTTTTTATATATTAATTTCATTTATTCTATATAAAAATATATTAATTACCAGGTATAATAATTTTTATTATCTAGAATATAATATATAATAATAATATAACCTATATGGACTATTATATATAATAATAAATATGATTATATTATATATGATTTAATTTGTATTAATAAATATTTTATATATGTATTTAATAGTTTTGTTAAAGAATATAATATATAATAATAAGTATTATAATTACATGGCATCGAGCAGGAGCCCAGGCGGCAACAACGGGAGCATTGGTTTGAAATGTGCAGAGGAGGACGATGAGGGAGAAGGCGATGGTGATGGGGATGTGGTTTGGGATCTTGATGAATGCTCTTTGCATTCAGGTCTCTCTTTCTTCCTGGGTCTCAACTATTGCAGTGTAGTGGCATAATGCCTTGAGTTTGGGTGGAGGTATTTGTCTTGGAGGACAACTTTCTTTGCCTTGTCCTCTTCTCTCTACATGCTTGTTAATCAAGTGTTCTTCCTTGGTAGTTGGTGGCTCTTTGCTTATGATGGGGACCTTTTTTTCTCTTATGGGGTATGGGTGGTGCTTGGCCTATCTCTTTGGCTTTTGGTTGTCGCATCCTCTAGTGTTTGTTGGATGATCCCTGGTCTGTGGTGGCTGGTGGATGCTCGTGCTTAGTGTTGGACCTCTCTCTGGGCTTGTGTGGTGTGCTTTGTTTGGTTTGGTGATGATGGCTCTACTTTCCTATGGTGGAGGGTTCTGACCTCCTGGTTTTCGGCCTCCTAGTTTCTTTCTCCTCATGACCCTCCTTTTTTGGGGGTTTAGTGTGGGGCTTCTAGAACATGCTGGGGTTTGGTGCTTAAGCTTTCCATGGCTTTTGGTTTGGTTCCTTATTTGTTGGATAAGGACTAGTTTTTTTGGTTGCCTACCATGCAGTTGGAGAGTGTGGGTTTCTTTGAGGATTTATGGGTGTAGAAGGGGTCTCTTTTTGTTTCTATTCAATGTAATAGGAAGGCTTGGTGGTTCTTCATGCTGGTTTGTTCTACTTTTGGCTTCTTCTTGGTCTTCCCTTGCTTATGCTTGCTATTTGATTGGTGGTTCTACTTTAGAGGTTTTTGTTTTTGGAGTGTTGTGGGTTCTGATAGAGCTTCAAATTTTGTTCCTAATGTTGCATTCATGCCTTGCCTTATGTTTACCTTATGCCTTGGTTGAGATCTATTTCGCTGTTACCTTTTGGAAGGGTTTTTAAAAAAACATCTTATGTCCCATGGTTCCGTCTTAGGCTGGGTCCCTTTGGTTTTAATTTTATTTCATCTACGGGTTTTATTTCCCTAAGTCTCGCTTGGCCTTGGTTTGATTGTTTTAAAAAAAAATTATGTCGTTTACCATCCACCTAGTAAAGTCCCCTTGTCCTTTGAAAGAATATTTTATTTTACAAAAGGGATCGAATTTGCACTGTCGTTGATTAAGTTGCCTTCAAGATTAATGGTTGCCCACCATCCCGCGATGGTGCTTTTCATTGATTGCGATATCGTGAGCGGGCGACATGTGGACTTTTCTAAGGGATCAAATTTGTGTTACCGTTGCCCACCATCCTGCGATGGTGCTTTTCATTGATTGCGATATTGTGGGTGAGTGCCAAGTGGACCTTTTTTGGTGAGGCTGAAGGAGATCAGTTGGTATGACGTCAATCAATCTTCATAAAGATCAATGGTTTCCCACCATCCTACAATTGAAAATTTTAGGATCGTGATATTGTGGGTGACTGCCATGTGTCTTACTTGATGAAATCCGAAAGAATAAAGGGAATACTTTAATGTGTTAAGTTGTGGGTTACTAAATTTCAAGTGAGATGCACATGTTTCAGATTGACGAAGATGTTATCATTTTAAAAAAGAAGCTACTCAATAGTTAATAATAAGGAATGATGACCATGTTGAAGGAGCGGGCTCATCGATGTTCAAGATCAACGGTTGTTCGCCATCTCGCGATAGTGTTTTGAAGGATTGCGATATCGTGGGCAACTGCCATGTGGATTCCCTTCGTAGTGTATGGTATCGTGGGCCCCTTGTTGTCACATTGTTGACTGTCTCAACCTGTTTTGAACATAGCCATCAGATGATTTGGTTGAGCTGAAAGGTCAATGGTTAGAATTTAAATCTGTACCAAATATTTCCACCAACTGATGAAGAATTCCAAAGGTCGGTGAATTTTCTAGGATGATTACCATTGTAATTAATTTTTGAATATCACCAAGTGTTTTATTCGGCTGGTGACATACTTACTACCTGGCTAAGTGCTTCATTTAACTAATGACAGGTGTACTTTCTGGACCGTTGCTTGTTTGCTCCTTTATTCTCTATAAGAAGGATTTCAAGGCCAAAAGTAGGGGTTAGCAAGTTAGACATTTTTTTGGTCGAGTCTAGGTGAAGCTACATAACACATTGTAAAGACAAATATTTTTAGAGATAAATACAATTTAGGTTTTGCGTCAGTCTCTAATAGGGTTTTGAATTCATGAGGATTTAATGTTGTGTAACAGTACTAGCATTTGAGTTAAGATGAAAAATTCAAGCTCATGTCTCTCCACTGTACATGCATATTTAAACTTTGAATAAAATAACTAAGGGTTGTTTCATTCATCTCACTGTTGTGGTGTTATGATTCTGTTTTAGCTTTAATTCAAGGAATTAATTAAAATGCTTGAATGGAATTATAGCTGGGTATGTATTGTATAGGAATTTGGTAAGTAGTATTGGGTTAGAATGCATACTGGTGAGATTATAATGCAATGTTATCAGGGATTTCATATGTTATGTGTTGAATCTATCATATACCTTTAGATTCTTGTGAGTTTGACTCCCCAATGGATATGTGGCACTGATCTAAGTGGTACTCATTTGTATAATTTAGTCTCTTCGCCTAGAGCTTGCTACAAATTGTGAGTTAAATGAAAAATTATGTTATGGATTGTGTGGTAATTATCTCATGCTCCAAATAGTTGATATTACTAATAAACAACCAATTTATTTCAAAATTATCCTATTATGTTGAGCTATTAAGTGAGATCATTTGTATTGCTAATGTTGTTTATGATATTGGTGCAGAGGTTATAAACACATTAAGGGATCACCCTCTTGGGTCTTGCAGAGCCAAAGTGTAAGAGGTCTTTAAAATCCTCGTCAGTTGGTCTAGGTCCTTCAAGCTGCCCCTAATTGGAATTGGCATTTCCATAGGTAGATTAGGTGACAAACCTGGTTACATAATAATTGTAGTTAAAGACCACCAATAGGTTCTTCTTGTCCCCTCTCTAAGGAGTGGTGGTGTTTCCTTCTAGTTGGATGTTGGGAGTCTCGCCTTATCTCTAGCTTTGACTGGTGTGTTGGGGTTGCTTGGTGTTCTTTTTTGTTGGCTCTTCTCCTAATTTCCTTCCTATTTGGGCTCCCTTGTTCCTCTTGGGGGTTGGATGTTCTCGTTCTTTTTGAGGCTGGGGCTGTACTTTTGGTGGTTTTTTGTGCTAATGGGTGGCTATTGTTGAGGTTTGTCGTCTCCTTTTTGGCCAAGATGAGTGTTTTTTTGTTTTCCCAGTGGCTGTCTTTAGTTGGGGGTGCTTCTATCTTTCCTTTGTCAAATGGAATTTTTGTTCTCTTTCTATTAGAGGTGGTGATGGAGTTGGTTGTATTTGGCCAAAGGTTGCTACTGAAGGTTTACCTAGTTGCAATGCTAGTTATGGGTTCTTTCGGTTGATGATTTGTTGGTTTATGGGTCCTACTATTTTGGATTATTTTATGATTAGTTGTGGTCTTGTTCTCTTAGCTGGGTGATTCTCTAGTTTTAATCCTAGTCCCTAGTTGGTTTTGTTCTTGGTGCAGGGCTTTCCAAAGGGGACTACGGTTGCATGCTTGGCCACTGTGTTGGATTTCTCCTTTGGTCCTATGGAGGTGGTCCCCCCTCAGTAGTTGTTCTTATTAAGGTGGGCAGTTCTCCCATGGTGGTGGAGGTTGAGGGTGCTAGCGATGTCTGGTAGTAGTGGTTTTGCTGATCATTTCCTCTTCTCCAATAGAGGGGAGCTCACTCCTTTAGAGGTGGAACTGGAGTTGGTTTTTTGTTACCAGATGAGTCTGAGCTGTAGGGAAGCTAATTTATTGTAGTTTTATGAGGTGGATCACAAAGCCCCTATTGAGGAGGGGTGTATGGTCTTATTGGTGGTTCATACCATTGTGTTCCATGCTCTTTTAGTGATGATTTTCTTTCCTAGCTCAGTGGCATATTCCATGAGTAGCTAGTTCGCCGATGCTTGGCAGATGTAGGTGGGTTCTTTGTGTAACTAAAAGGGTTTTTGGTCCCAATAAAAAACTAGTTGGTTTAAGGGTCTCAAGCCCTTGAATGTTTATAAGATGCAACATGCGTAATCCTGTTAATCTTTTTAGGTTGCTATGGAGCTAATGTTGGTCTTTGGTTTATCTTCTGTGCAACTTGCTTTCCTTTGTACTGGGTTCCAAACCTCATTAAAACCCATTTTTAACCCCTAATAAAAAACAAGTATTATAATTATATTATTTATAATTTATTTTTATTACGTCGAGAGGTGTATTACAATGACATCCATCAAAAAACAAAATTCAATGTAAGAAAAAACTCTTTAGTTTGAATTTGATGTTCAAATGACATGCAACTAGCATAACTACATTCATTATATGTAGACGTTTTTTCAAGCAAATTTAAAGTATATTTAAAAATGGTTTAAAATCGATTTGATATCTTATTCACTCTAAAATACTTATTTTTTATATCATAATCAATTTTATAATGATTTCATTTTTATTATTATTATTAATACTAAAATTTAATATTAATAGTTCTAATCAATTTAATTATAGTAATTATTATAATAAATTAGTATTTATATAACATTATTATTTATATAAACCATGTCGAGAGTTATCCTTCTTGAGGCACTTATTTTCATCATATTTTCATCATTCGTATTATAATTATAAGGATTTTTTTATAATATATATTTATATATTATTTTTATTTTGAATGTTAAGAAAATAAATAAAGTAAAATAAAAATAATTATGCGAGAGTTATGTCGAATTAAGCTAGTCACAATAATGTTGCTTTTTTCGATTTTAAAATCAATTTAATAAAAAAATAAATTAAAACTAAATATTTAGTGTCATTTAATAAATTTTTAAGTTTTTAGGGTGAGCATTTATTTAGTAGTAACATAAATATATTTTTTATAATTATAACAAATTTCAATGTATTTATTTGTAATTATTTTTTGTTTATTTTTCAATAGTATATATATATATATATATATAAATTGAAACTAAATACTTAGTGTCATATAATAAATTTTTAAGTTTTTAGAATGAACACTTTATATTAGTAAGACAAATATATTTTTTATAATTATAAGATATTTCAATGTATTTATTTGTAATTTTTTTTGTTTATTTTTTAATAGTTTTTAGTTTTTTTCTTTGTTTTTAAAGTAGTTTTAAATTTATTTTATTCACAACGTTTTTTAGATATTCTTATATTTGAATTCATGAAGACCTCTATTAAAAGAGCTTGTTGAATCATAACCATTTCAAAACTTCACAGTTGCCGTTTTTTAGATATTCTTATCTTTGAATTCATGAAGACCTCTATTAAAAGAGATTGTTGAATCATAACCATTTCAAAACTTCACAGTTGCAATTTGACTTTATTCTCTTGAAGTTGGATTTCTTGCAGATTTGACTTCACATTTTTTGGATTCACTTGAATTTAGCTATCACAAATTTGGATTTACTCTTATTGAAAACAATTTGTTGTTAGTAAAATAAAACAAAAATTTAAGGAGTCAAAAGGTTTATTGTTTTTTATTTGTGATTGTTTTATTATTGAGTGAGATGGAAAGTCTCCCAAGTTGAGTCTATTGGACTTGCTAGGATTCATTTGGTTTAGAATTTTGAAAGGTTACATTTTCTTAATACCTGCAAGAATCAAAACTAGGGTTTAGTTACCTTATATTTAATATTTGATTTTATCTTAATTGACAATTGTATCACATTTGTCTAAAGAAGAAATTGGACATATGTATTGAAAATCAAATTATAATTAAATCAATCAATTCAAATTTGACGGGAACTCATAAAACAACTAACCATCTTCGCATTTAACCTTTAATGTTCTATTGAGTTTTTTTTAACTTTATTTCACTATTGAGTCTTTTCCTCTGATTTATTTTGTTTACATATTATTTGATAGATTGAAATGGTGATAAAATATGAACAATTTATTGTTGTTTCGAATAAAGTGATGAAAATAGACACATCCAAATAACTCTCGACATATTTTATATATATTAATATTTAATATATATATGCTAGTTATATAAAATATATACTTAAATATGCCGTAACTTAAAACCTAAATGTTTGGCCGTAATTTTCATTTTAGGACTAAAACCTCGTCGAAACCTAATTTTCAGGCTATAGCCCGCCAAATTGGAGAAATGAAAGGTCAATACCAGCGAGGAAGAGTTTGGAGGAACGGAAAGCAATAGCGGCGGGGAAAGCAGGAAAAAAACGGCGTCAAACGGCCGAAAAAATGCGAACGGCTAAACCCTCACAAACCCTAACCAAACTCTGTGTCCTCTGCTCCTTTTGAATTTTGTTGGAAGTTTTTGCCGGTTCAGCCAAAATATAGCATAGAATCAAACGCTGTCGAGGTACCTGTGATAAATACATAGGTTACAGAAACAGCTCCAAGAACTCTGGGGATTTATTTTCTGTTTACTTATTTATCGGTGAGGGTGCGAAGCTATTTTAATGGCAGAGTTAAAGATATCAGAAAGCAGGGACTTGACGCGCATTGAGCGCATAGGCGCCCATTCGCACATAAGAGGGCTGGGCTTGGACGACGCCCTCGAAGCCCGCGGCGTTTCGCAGGGCATGGTAGGGCAGAAGTCCGCTAGAAAAGCGGCAGGTGTCATTCTCGAGATGATCAAGGAAGGGAAAATTGCAGGCCGCGCGGTTCTGTTAGCCGGCCAGCCTGGCACCGGGAAAACCGCTATCGCCATGGGCATGGCTAAAGCCTTAGGCGAAGAAACTCCCTTCGCAATGATGGCTGGTAGCGAGATATTTTCGCTAGAGATGAACAAGACAGAGGCCTTGACACAGGCTTTCAGGTCAGCTTAATTTTAAGGCAGTTTATGTCTTTACAAGTTTAGAAACTCCGGTGAATCCTTTTCAACGTTCAACGTTCAGTTCTGAATTTCATATGGTTGAAATTTGGATGGCAATATTTTTCGATATTCAGTTTTGAATGTTTCATGGTTGAAGTTTCAGAAATCCCGGCAAATCTTCTTCAATATTTAATTTTGGATTTCTTATCATTGCAGTTTCTGAACACTAGCAAAAAAAATTTTATATTAAAATTTGAATTTTTTATGGTTGAGATTTCGAAATCCTGGCAAATAGTTTTCAATATTCAATTTTGAATTTCTTATGATTGAAGTTTTATAAATCCTGGTAAATCTTTGAATATTCTGGATTTCTTACTTTTGCAGTTCACAAATCTGGGTGAATATATTTTAATATTGAATTTTAAATTTCCTTTTTGTGAAGATCAGAAATTTAGGTGAAGCTTTTTCAATATTGAATTCTGAATTTCTTTTTACTCGAAGTTTAGAAGTCTGATCCACATTTGCAACATTGAATTCTGAATTTCCTTATTTCTGAAGTTTAAATATTTGGGGCTCAATAGTTTTCAAAATCAGATTCTAGGTTTCTTATTTTTAACATTTAGAAATCCTAGGAATCATTTTGAATTTTGAATTTCACAATGTCTAAAATTTGGAGAACTAGACAAATCATTTTCAATAAGGAATTCCGAATTTTCTTATGTTTGAAGTTTTAGAAATCCTCTCTATTCTTTTCTTTTTGTGAAAATCTGTTTTTTTTTCCAAATTCCATAAGATCTTATGTGCTCTACAAAAAAAGTTGCTACCTTAAAGTAAATGAATGATACCGAAGATTAGTATTTTATAAATAAACGAGAAGTAATAGAAGAAGAGCTTCAGGATTCAAACGAAGTGTGATCTGGAATTACTGTTTATTGATATCTTTTCTCACAATTTTTTTCTAGTAAGTTTTTCTTCTTCAACACTGTGGACTCTTAAAAGCTTATAGTATTTTAAAGAAACATTATTTTGTTGAATTTGAGTCAAATATTCATTTTTAAATGACAGTTTTTTTTTAGAAAAGTGTCAAGAATGACCAATTGGTGAATATTGGCTTCTAAAATCATTCCTCCTTTCAGGAAAGCAATAGGTGTCAGAATTAAGGAAGAAACAGAGATTATTGAAGGAGAGGTAGTTGAGATTCAGATAGATCGGCCAGCTGCTGCAGGTGCTGCATCAAAGACTGGGAAGTTGACGCTGAAAACAACGGAGATGGAGACTATGTATGAATTGGGAAGCAAGATGATTGAGGGTTTGAACAAGGAGAAAGTCCAGAGTGGGGATGTTGTAGCAATTGATAAGGCTTCTGGGAAGATCACTAAGCTGGGGCGGTCTTTTGCTAGGTCTAGGGACTATGATGCCATGGGGCCACAGACCAAGTTTGTACAGTGCCCTGATGGGGAGCTGCAGAAACGCAAGGAGGTGGTGCATTCTGTTACACTGCATGAAATTGATGTCATCAATAGCAGGTTAGCAAAATTTCAGCTATAGAAGGGATAATTTTGTAATGAATGACCCCAAATTTTTTCTGAGTTTCTGTTTGCTGTTTGAGAGTTTTATGAGACTGCTTTGCTTGTAATTTTCACACGCCATGCATAGTTTTAACATGTCAAATAATAGATATCATATATGCAAATAGTAAGACTTGAAACTTGCTTGGAAATGAACATTTTCAGACTCAGAATGCTCAGAATTACATAGCAGAAATACTCTGAGTTTTACAAGGTATTTCAGACTTCACAAATAAGTAAATCAGACTCAGAAATAATTGTTTCAGGCCTGGAAATGAAGGCTTAACAGCAGATAATCACCTTCAGAAAATGCTTGTATCAACTCCAACAAAGGGCCTTCAAAACTCCAGCAATCCTGTCCACCCAAACGTCCTTTCAACACCTCTAAAGGCAGATTTTCTTAACCTTAAAATCTGCTCTTACACCCCTTGAGATCTGCTCTTATATTGATTTTAGAATTATGATTTAGTTTGCCTAAAACATAATCGCACCACTTCAGAAAAATCATACCCTTGAGATCTGCTCTTATATTGATTGTAGAATTATGATTTAGTTTGCCTAAAACATAATCACACCACTTAAGAAAAATCACACCTCTTCATAAATAAATCGCATCATATCATATTAAGTCAACTTGTTTGATAGTCTGAAGTTGAATAACAAATCGCACCACCTCAAGAAAGAATCATGTCTTTTAGTTTATATGCATTGTTAATAAGTCTTAATAAAATCGCACTCTTTCAAGAGATAGATCGCCTCATTTCAAAAAGGAATTGTATCTTTCCATTTGCTTTCATAAATTATTCTTTTTAATTCGCATCTATTCATTCTGTTTAAGTTAACTCTAATGTTATTTCCAGCGATTTTCTTTTTGATTACTAAACAAAATTGATTATGAGTAATCGATTTTTAGTAATTTGTTAATGAAATCGTATAACATAAAGTCGATGATGATCAGATTTTTGTGTATGTATTCACTGCTCATTTGTATTAGCAATCTGTAGCAATGAATTTTTAATTAGAACTTGGTTGATGCAACAAATTTGTATTAGCAATCATAAAGAACCTCTGTTGATGCTTCACACACTGTGAGGAACAAGTTGGTAAAATAGTAGATCCAATGCCCACTCCATTCCCTGCAGCTGAACCTGTGTTTGCCAGGTACTTCTTCAGAGGCACCGTTGAGTGTTTTCAACATAGACTCCCTTTTGGATTAGCTGAAGGAGTTCTCTGAGCCTGAACTTGAACCACTCTTGCATTATTCCTGTTGCAGAGTAAGAACTATTGTAGAATCTGTCTTCTCTATTCCATCATATTCGCAGCATCCTAAAGGACTTTCAAAAGTATTTTAGTATGTTTAATACTCCTTGGCATGCTGCCCCTTGTGTAGGCTATTGCCCGCTTTATTTTCACCCACAGCCATCCATACATCATTGTGATCCACTTGTTCATGTTGCTTTCTTTAAATCTGTACAAGTCTGTTCACAAAAGCTGCTCATAGATTCTTTATTGAATGTTCTCATAATGCAGTGTTCCATGGGGATGTGTACCCCACAAAGAAAACTTCGTTTCCTAGACGGGGACCTCTCGGAGACTTGGAGACTTGGGGGACGTCCCCCCACAAGCCCACCGCCAGCACCACCATCCCACCACTAGTGTCGCTGTCTCCAAGACGCTGCTAGGACTTTGAAGATGCTGGGGTGTCCTTAAGACGTCTAGGGGACTCTTGGTTGTCTCCAAGATGTATAATTCTTATACATCTTTTTATAACTATTTTTTCAAGTACTATATGTACTTCAGCACCCTGCCGTCCCCAAACTTAGATCCCCTGTCCCTGCATCCCCGAAACACATCCCTTGCCGTCCCCTGTCCCGTCCCAAAAACCCCATGGAACATGATATCTTCTTGTTTATGACTATCTTCTTCGTTTTATTTACAACATGTGTATGCATCTTTGACATCAATGACCACTTCCAATAATCTGGACTAAGCGCCTTTGACATCAATAACATTATTTCCAACAATCAAAACTAGTTTTGAATTGCTATTCCAATCCCATCATATGCCAGCTAGTCTTGATGAAGTGAACATGACCATTAAAAGAAATTAATGTTGAGGGCAACGTTCTGAAACGTCATAAGGTGAAATTAAATTCTAGCTCGAGCAATGATAAACTTCTTTTACATTTGTCCTTCGAGCATCATAAACTTCTTTTACATTTGTCCTTCGAGCATCTCGATTGTAAATATTCACACCACATGCTTGTGCTCCCTGACCACGATTACTTAATTTGCATAATTGCCTTTATAAGAATATGAGTTGCAGCATCTTGAGGATCTAACTGCGAAAGGAACATATCTGGAAATTTGAAACCTACAGGTAATAAGGAATCGCATTTGGCCAACCACCGTAGACTGAACTGGCATCTTGACAGGAGGAATTTTCAAATTTTGCCATACTTAAAATGCGGGCAACACCTTCAACATGGGAAATTGTTCAATCATGGTTGTATGTCACCAAAGAGGTGACGTGTCAATTTTAAACGAGCTCTCTGTAGGTGGGGCAACTAGTAAACTAGAGTCACCAGCAATTTTGTATCAATACAACAAAACATAAAAAGATACAACTTAAAAAGAAAAGAAAAAACAGCATTATAACAAACCGGCCATTTTTTTCTTGAGTTAGTAGTTTTAGCGAGCAGAAATCAAGCAGTCTTGTCCAGATGCCAAAGTATGGACTCAAACTATAAAGCATGTGATTGGGTTGTTCCTATTATTAGGATGATCTTACTGAAATGGAGTTTAGAAACCTGAATATGATTGATTATCTTCACAATTATTATTTGATTGAATCATGGGAAAATATGATTGTATATCTGCACATGGTTTTGCAATGGATGCTGTACTTGAATTTGTTTAGCACAAAACAGGCAAACGGGAGGGCTTTTGGTGCCAAAGAACTTTATCAAAGTCCACATCACTTTTATTCCTAGATATTGTGGTTGTCATGAAATATGAGCTTTCATTATATTTTCGGAAGGCATGGATTGATCTTACTTTTATTACCGGAAACAAACAGTTTATTTTAGTGCATAACTATTGTAATAATCATGTTTTCTTTTTTATTTCTCAGGACACAAGGGTTTCTGGCCCTTTTTACAGGTGATACAGGAGAAATCCGTGCTGAAGTTAGAGAACAGATTGATGGTAAAGTAGCTGAATGGAGAGAAGAAGGCAAAGCTGAAATAGTACCAGGTGTTCTTTTTATTGATGAAGTTCATATGCTTGACATTGAATGCTTCTCATTTTTAAATCGTGCTTTGGAGAATGAGATGGCACCAATATTGGTTGTTGCAACAAATCGGGGCATCACAAAAATCCGTGGGACAAATTATAAGTCCCCACATGGTATCCCCATTGATTTCTTGGATCGCTTGCTAATCATTTCAACGCAACCATATGAAGAAGATGAACTGAGGAAAATTCTTGATATAAGGTGTGAAGAGGAAGATGTCGAGATGACAGATGATGCCAAGGAACTTCTAACGAAAATAGCAGTTGAGACATCTCTGCGTTATGGTATTCATTTAATTACAGCAGCTTCTCTAGCTTGCCTTAAGCGGAAAGGAAAATATGTTGAGCTCGAAGATGTCAGTCGGGTGTACTCATTATTTATAGATGTTAAGAGGTCAACACAATTTCTTATGGAATATCAGGAGCAGTTCATGTTCAATGAGGTTCCAGGTGAGGTTTATGAAGAGGATGCAATGGCCGAGTAATTGTTTTCCTGCACCATTAACATTTTGAAGAAAGGGGACGATTTTGTAGTAACAAGGAAGAGAAGATGAATAGTTTGTAAAGCATACTAGTGTTAACAAATGCGTATATTTGTTACATATTATTGGCTTGTTTTGTAAGAATAGTTTTT